>APFE031539072.1:89037-116306 GCA_000404065.3 Pinus taeda
AGAGCATAGCAATTTCATGGATTCTACCTTAACACTTCATTTGTTTAATTACAGAAGATTCAATAGAGAAAATGATACACATACATAAATTTCAAGTACTGAGAGAAACACACCATCAACACATAAAGCCACATGGATCCCAAATAGTGCTGCAAAACCCTGGTCTTTCCTTTGCCAAAAATGCAGATAAGATATCTACAATATAGTCTCAAGCTATTCCCAAGAGTCCAACCTCTGCTACTGAATGAAAACTTACATATATAGACCAAGCTATCCTCATTCCCTAACCTTTAGGGGTCTAGCTCCTCCTTCTAGGAGCAGTTTGAACAAATTCTAAACATGGAGCAAGAATCTAGATGACTAAACAACTTGCCTCTAAAAAGAAGGAAACTGATTCATTACATTGATTTCTTGATCATTTGTGAATGAATCATCTAGAAGAAGGTAGATAAGTGCCATGTTACCTTACATACATCAAATTACATCATGTTGGATGAAAAATTACATCAAAGAGTGAAACTGGTGGAAACTAGCCGAATTCCTGAGCTGAAGGTGAAAATCTGGGCCAAAAATTGTATGCGTAGCGCCCCTGATCCCTATGCGTAGCACCCCTTTGAGCCTGTGTTTGGAGCACTCCCCGACATCCAAAGTGAGCTCATGATAGCTCGTTGGAAAGCCCTGGATGTCTACTTTCCAACACAAGTCGACTTTTCCAATTTGGAGCTCATTTTCCCCCTCAAAACTGAATTCTCCCAGAGGTACTACCTGTAGTTGGAAAAGGTGGCAGCAAGGTGGTTTTCATGATGTTTTTGGACATTTTGACCATCCAGAACTTGATGAAATGCCTTGGCAGTGGCTGAAAAGTGTATTTCTTCATGAAAAATCCAAAAGTACAAGCCATTTGTCAATTGGACCTCCCAATCTTTAGGGTAGCGCACTGCGCGCTATGCGTAGAACCCAAAAACCTGTTTCTCAAGCTAAAAATTTTGAAATGACAAAATTTTCTCCAAATGTGCCCAAAATTGGAGTGAAGACCCTCCATCATGTATCATTCTCAACTAGTGAAGCCTCAGCCAAAACTCGAAGTGGATCAGGCCTTTTGCGTTGTTTTTGTGCTTTGCTCAAATGCCTTTTGAGGACCTTCTTTCTCGCTTTGCAAACATGCATGCGAGCCCAATCTTGAGTCTTCATGTGGCGAAGCATGTCCTTGTCCCTATTTGCCTTCGCCAAAAACTTCTCCAAATGAGTGTTGACCCAGATGAGGATTGATTCCCTATCAATAGGTGTCAAATCACCGGGTCTCCTTCGGGCCAGTTCCTGGTCTTCTCGGATCTTCCGCAACTCATAAAGTTCATGCTCATCTTCCAACTACTTGTTGCACTGCTCCAAGTATTTGATCACCCATTTAGCCATCTGCAATTTCTTTTGCAGTGACTCATTCTCGACCCTTTTCTCTCGGATGATCTCCTTTAGCTCCGAGTTAGGAGAGCTAGCATCAATATCAATGATATCCGTGTCCTGGCCTCCTGAAGGACCCTCATCAAACATGGGCCTCTTGCTGCTATCCTGTACCTATGCTGAAGAAGAAGGTGAGACCCCTTCCACATGATGTGGAGATAATACTCGTTGTGCTGATGAAGTCAACGAGACCCCTTCCACCCAGGGTGGAGATAGTACTCGTCGTGTAGATGAAAATAAGGCCCTGTGGCCTCGCTGGTATGTCACATATGCTAAACCTGTGATTTCACTTTTGGCTTTGAAAACACAATAACTGCAATAGGAGGTCTGCAATATGCATGTTGTAGGTGTGATGAAATCCCAATTTCAGTGCATCCTCAAAAAACCAACTGAAGCATCATAAGAGTTATGCCATAATAGATATTTTGTTTGGTATATTTGGGCATAAAATATTCACAAAGATATTGTGGTATGAAGTGTTGCTGTCTCAAATGTCTTTTAATACCCTATACAAAGTTTTAATACCCTTTACAAATATTTTGATAAGGGCCTAGGTTTTGATTTGATTTCTTACACCCAACACCACTTCCATTCTTCAAACACATATTAGACAATATTCCACTTGATGATTGAGTCAAAGAAACACCTACTTGTAGCTTCGGAGGTGATTTGATACGTTTTAGGCACATAAATTTGATGCTGGAATGAGTGCGTAGTGCACAGTTTCAATGTGTAGCGCACTGCCTATTGAGATTGCAACAAGATGATGGAGCTTAGTGAAAAGAGTCACCTTCACTAAGTGGGCCCGCAGGCTATTTTTGGCGCAAGTCTATTTTTATACATATGGATCATGTCTATGGATTGCAGGTTGCTGTTTATGGATGATTGATCAAGTTGAAAAAAAAGATGGACTTATATTTTTGATGAAAGTGTGAGTGATCACAGTGTGAGTGATCAAGTCTATTTTTAGATTGGCTGTCAAAAATAGAAAAGTCAAATATTATTATCTCACAATAATATTTGGACTATAAACTTAATCTTATTCTCTTGGAGCACTTTAGTTCGAGCAACGGATGTGGCACATGCAATTGCATGAAGGAAATACGTGGTTCTTATGGGTTAGTTGAATATTTGCATGCATGACTTCAGTTAGAACTCAAGTGAGTTGAGTTTAGTGGACTGGAGGTGCCGTTGATGGAGTTGTGTTCAGTTTAGCTTTTGTTAAACTGGTTGTATTTAGTCTAACTGGCGAATAGACTAGAGATGAGTTGGGTGAATTAGTTATTAATTAATTCACAAGTTATTAACTCATAATACAACTAATGAATACATCAGTTAACTCAGTTGCATGTCAGTGCATGTTCAGTCCAGCAGGGACAGGTGTTAGAGAATCAGATTGCTATCAGTTGTGACTATAGTTGTGCACCAGATCTTGCACAAATCAGGGGCTTGAGTATGCCAATGAATTTGCCCACATTGTAGCTTGTTCTCACTAGCCAAGGAAAGACGTGGTTGCCTTGGAATTATCACCGGTTCTTGTGCAGGTATTGAGCAGCCGAGGCAGGCAAGCAGCGGAAGAGATCTGAGCCAGTGATTGATTCAGATCTGAGCTGTATTGTGTGTAACAGGTGGAGCTGGTACTGGATTGCTTGTGATAAGCATTGTACTTTGTAATGTTACAAGACTCAAGCATTAATATACAGATAGTTGGGGTTTTTAGCGAGATGCTTTCCCCGGGATACATACTGTGTTAAAGTGTGAATGCTCTTGATGTTTTATTGTTATTGATGCTGCTATATTGATGATCAACGTAGAGGAGCTTATGTATTGTGTATGTTTTCCACAATAGTACATGATCGGGATAATCTCTGTTGAATATGTGTTAAATTATTCAAAATTTCTACACATACAATTCCCCCACCAAGTAGTTCGGTCGTTTCCTTCGACTAGAGTCATTTGACTACATTCGGCCTTCCATCCTATGTGCCTTTCCAGATTACAGTACATGCCTATGATAAGGCAATACCTGGCACTATCTTGGATGAGGGTGCGTCGGTTAGTCTCATGCCTTCCACTACCTGGAAAGCTTTGGGCTCCCCACAACTTGTGCCAGTCACACAGAATCTACTAGCATTCGACGAAGGAACATGTCAACCTTTAGGGATCCTCCCGAAGCTTCCTGTTACTTTGGGGGGCAAAACCGTCTATATAGACGTCATGATTGTCCAAGGTGGTTTAGATTTTAGTCTTCTCCTTCGCCGTGACTATGTTTATGCCATGTGGGCCCTCGTCTCTTCTCTTTTCCGTGTGGTTTGTTTTCCACATGATGGAAGAATGGTGACTATTGATCAATTATTGTTCTTTAGTTCCTCGGTGCCTTCTGCGTAGCTGTCATCCCCTCTCGTTTCTTGCTCACAAGAAGTAACTTATTTGCCATAGGTCAATTATGTTGCTATCCATTCCATCTCTGCCTTTGCTAATGATCATATAGATGGTCTTGTACATCATGTACTGGGGGCATTAGAACTTGATATTTCATTAGTGCCTCATGACATGTATTCCTCCCAGAGTGTGTCCCTTCCATCCCGCGAAGACCTCTTGGGAGCCATGTTCTCATATGACCATTGAAACCAAGTGTCCGTGGATATTCTAATATTGTGTCAACCTCGTTAAAAAATGAAACAAGGATCCTGGAGCATAGTTCCTTGTCTTGTGTCAAGCTCATTAAAAAATGAAATAAGGAGTCTCGAGCATAGTTCCTGATCTTGTGTCAAGCTCGTTAAAAAATGTAACAAGGGTTATGAGGATAGTTCTTTTACTGTGTCATCCTCATTAAAAAATGAAATAACTCCCTTTTCAAATCGATTCTTTGCTTAAGATCTCGTAAAATCCAAATCGAGTCTTTCCAAGATCTCGAAAGTGAACCTTCATTCCATCCACCTTGTTGAATGTAATGAAGCTTGGGGGGCATGTACCTCTTTGCGTCATTATGCTGGGGGAATGCGAACTTATAACAAGCATAGTTTTTCATTTCAAGCTTTTGTAAACATGAAACTGAATCCAAGCATAGTTCTCCATGGTTCAAGCTTGTGTAAAAATGAACCCATACCTGATTTACACCTCGTGATTGTCATTTTTATTTGCTAAATTCTGCTAGATGAGCCTTGGTTGTTTCATTCCATTGCCACCATCTCTTTTCCCAATCATATGCTCTCACTTGGTTGTTTTTCCTTTCCTGAGGAACCACAACGATGAGTGGTTTTATTAGCCAACCTCTTGACCATTACATGTTTTGAGCAGTTCCACCATTGCCAGAACCAGTTGCTACCCTTTATACCACTCATTCCTCTAGGACGAGTCAACTTTAAGCTCTTTTCTGACTTGTAAAATATGAAAATATTTCCAAGTATTTTTCCCTTTTTGACTCGTTAAACGACATGAGAGGCGGTCCGCTTTAAGCTCTTTTCCGACCATGTAAATGAGAAAAAATTGCCGATCTTTTGTCGTTTCAAGCTTGTTATTGGTCACAAAACGACGTGGTTTCGATCACTTTTCTACTTTTTCGGGTCGAGATCACTAATCATGAAAAGAACTCCTTGATCGTAATGGTCAAGCAGTTCTTTCAAGTATCGTTTTATACTTTTTCGGGTTCGAGAGACAAAAATTTATGAAAAAGGTCCCCCCTGGAGTTTTCTTTTCCGTGTCTTTTCAAACTCTCTAAACATGAAAAAGACATTGAGTTTTACCTATGTCGGACTCGTTAAACCCTGACGACATTGGACTCGTCACCCTGACGAGACTCGAGCTTCTCCTACCTAGGGCTCGTTAAATTATTACTAGGTTGGATTCGACCGAAGGTCGGACTTATATTACAAGCATATGCTATCCCCTTCAAGCTTGTTTTAAAAAATAATTGGGGTACTCACCAGCAATGGTGGGGGGAAAATTTGGAAATCATCATTGATTGTCTATGGCAGCTAGTCACTCTTGAACATCGACACTTTTTCTTCTTTTCGGGTTGGGATATCCATACATCGTCATTTGGCCTTCAACGGGTTTGGGTTGTCATTTAACCTCATTCCATCTGATCCATGTTATCTCTATTAAGCCTCTGGTCCCTTGGAACCTGAATGTTGCCACCCTCTGGAGTTGTGTTGTCAATGTGTTCAAGAGTATAATCCTTCTGTAGTTTACCCTCTTTTTCCTCTGATACTTTGTTTCACCATCTACCACTTGTTCCTTGTCTCGTGTCTTTGATGGGGGAAACATTATGGCCCTCCTACGATGGATCGCCTCCTGTCAACATCAACTCATTATCCAAGAGATTGATCTAGAGATTCCTTTTGGTACCTTGGAGCTTGCACACCTCAATGGCAAGTTCTTCGTGCCTGACGATTGACATACATCATTGGTCGCCGATTGGGCAATTCCGCGAGTATTCGACTTCAGCTCCTTCTTCACACTTCATGGATTGTACTAGATAGTACATTGAGAACCATTTGTATTATTGGTGGTATCTCTCACACTTGTTAACGGTTTACATCATCGGCTGGTAATGAAGAGATTTTCTCTCATGCTCGACTTCAGCACCTCTATTTGCATGTTAGAATTTGTATTATGATCGGTTGGGTTCAAGACCCCGAACTCAGATTACACATGTTCGGGTTGCGTGGATTGGTTCGTGATTACATGAATCATTGATGGATGGCTGCGACCATACCTAAGTCTTCATGGATGGCCACAACCATGCCTTTATCATTATCATGGTCTTATTAGTTGGATGGCTATGTCCATACCATAGACCTAGTTCGTATGTCTTTTGGATGACTCCATCCATGCCTAGACTACATGTATTTCACTATTAGAGATATCAATTGTACTTACACCTACAGGTTCTTCTAGATGGTGTTCCAGCTCAGTCAGTTTTGTAAAGCATTTCACCCCCTCCCACTCTCTCGGGCTTCATACTTTAGGGGGCATCTGTTACACATTAATTTGTCACTTCCTTCACTCCTAGTCCATCTACTGTGTCATGCGTCCAAGTCAAACATGTTCATGTTGAAAAAATGCTCTCTTATGCTGCCAATTGACCCACTTTTCCTAAGTTATCTGCCTCATCATGACTATGGACTTAATATATGTGCTGAAGGGTGCTCATAAATAGTCCAGCCGCGCTGCCAGTGCAGAAGTACATATGATTCCCGCGATGGTCTGATTTCATGCTCCAGCACGAGGTTACTTGTAATCTCTAGCGATGATCTAACTGACTGCACTTCTCACTAGCGATGTCAGCACTAAGGCTCAGTTATGTACCCACAATGATCTATATTGGGCAAATTTTTTCCAACAGTCGACCTTCTGGATGACTCCAGACCTGGTTGTTGGCCTAGTTTGTTTCGCCCTTCCTTCCCTGGTGTGGCAGTTCCGTCAATTGTGCTACCTTCCTTGCTGATAATCTCTCTCTTCCACCTTTCATGGAGACTCTTTCTCCTATTTAAACACTCACTTTTGATATGATCAACTAGTTGGTAGTTGGTAAAATCTTGGATTGAATAGTGCTATTAGTGATTTTGATAGATAGCTAGTGTGAGTGTGAACAAGTGTGAGAGTGTTGATAGCTTGTGGAAGGTTGTGAAGTGCCCTTTATTTGATGTATAACTTGTGAGTAAGAGAGAGAGACTTTGTATGTTGGTAGATCCATCTTCAAAGAGTGAATGCTTGAAGAACATGCTGGTTGGATTCCTCTGAGAAGGCTTGCGATGTCAAGACTCTCGTTGTAAGCTTACTCTTATTTCATTATTAATAAAATCAATGATGTTTTCCTATGTCTTGTATGTAATGTACTTGATAGCTCATGACTTCTTGACCTTGCGAGTAAATAGATCATTGTTGTTTTCTGATTATGTGCTTTGTTTTATTTCCTTTGCATTGTTTTAGGTTGATCACTTGTTGAGGAGAAGGAAGCAGATGCTAGAGCAGTGCAATGGAACTCCATCAACCACCGGTTGAGGTAGGCCTCCAACTTTGATTGTTTAAGGAAAGCTATTGTTGATCTATTCTTGTTTGTGACTAGACCCACTCTACGGCTAGAGGGGTTGCCTCTGTCCACAGAGGGAAAACTTTCCTGCATCACAATTAGGTATGGACCTACATCTTCGATGTTGCTTTGCTTGTTTAGTAAAATATTGATGAGACTTTAATTTATTGAAAGATGTAGGATTTACAATTTATGAAGTTTCAAGGTCTAATTTAAAAAAATGTAATTCTTTAAAGGGTGTTAGCTCAATGGAAGAGCACCTACTTTACAAGCAAGAGGTTGGTTCTTCGATTCCATCGTGCCCTAAAATCCATATGGAATGGTGACGATCAATTTTTGGTGACAGAGGCTCTTTTGACCATCACCAACCAGATTTGGTGACATTTTTTGACCCTCACCAAAAATATGAAATGGTGACGATCAACAAATGCCACCATATATACGCATCAATAGTGACGATCCTCAAAGGTCCGTAAAAATAAATCATTGTTGTTGATATCAGATAGTGATGGTCGTTTTCCATCATTATAGTCATTATTTGTGATGGACATTGAATGTCACCACAACACCTATACTTCTAGAAATGCGGCTTTTGGTGATGGTCAATGGACCTTGAATGTAACCATAACACTTATACTTTTGGTGATGCCACATTTGGTGACGTTCAGGTTTGGTGACCGAGGCTATGGTCCATCACCATTGCTTATATGCAATGGTGACGGTCACTATCCGCCATTATAAATCATTATTGATGAAGAAATTTGAAATACTTTTGGTGACGCTACCTTTGGTGATGTTTAGCTTTTGGTGATGGAGGCTATGGTCCATCACCATTGCTCATATGAAATGGTGACGGTCATTATCCATCACTAGAAATAATTATTGGTGACGGACTTTATATGTCACTACAACACCTATACTTTTGGCAATGCCACCTTTGGTGACATTCAATTTTTGGTGACGAATGTTATTTTGACCGTCACCAATGAGCTTATGGTGACATGCCTGGACACCTTCATGCTACAACCTCAGATGCAGTTCTACAGATTTTATGGCTTTAGTTCCTACCGATCACAATGTTCATAGCATGTTCTTCTCCCTCAGATGATCCATTCAGTTTTGCATAGCCCTTCCTTATTTAGCAAGGCTTCTTCAGTTGCTCTACCCTCCATCCCACCCATTTTTTAGGGTAGGGCTCATCTTTTACCAGGTGCATTATGTATATCGGACACATTGTATTATTTTTTGGCTTAGTTATGCCATCATGTCATGTACCATTCAACATGTATTTCATTGCTCAATTTTATGTTTCTGGGCGCATCATTATTCTTGTACTAGGTTATCTCGGTGGGTATAGCTATGTCTCCCTTGCCTCACTAAGATCTAGTACCACAACATAAAAGGATTCTTGTACTGGTCTTGACCTCTCTTTCCCTATCCTCTTTCTCTTCATCTCTATTGGTCTCTCTCTCTAACTCCACTTTGTTGTCTAGTGATTGTGTCTTTACAACGTACTTTAGTCATACATTTTTTGCCTAACACTTGTACGTTGGGGGGGAATCTGTTATTGCTAGAAAATTGGTCACCTAGCCTAATTTACTAGAGGAATCAAAGTACACCATGTAAGGCCAATTTTACCATAGTAAAATTGCTTTCACTATGAGAAATTACTTAATAAACCACGTTTGTTAAATAATTTATAATTAAACACATGAAGAAGAATTAAATAAATCACTATTTATTTAATTTTCTTCTAGGAATAATTAATTAAACCATTGATTAACTAATATTCCTTGTCATATTTGACCCAGTTATAAAAAATAAACACATAAATTATTAATTATCCTATTTTTCTCTAGGAATAATTAATGAATCACTAATTAATTATTATTCCTTTTCAAGTTTGACTAAATCCCTCAAAATTAATTAAATAAAGCATTATTTGTTTATTATTCCTTAACCAATTCTTGAGAGAATAAATATATCATTTATTTATTTATTATTTCTAAATAAAAGTTTAAATACTTTTTCCCTCCTAACCAAATATATTAAATTATTCCAAGTGTTTATCCAAGAATGGGGTTAATAATATTTTATTATTGCTCATTATTTGAGGATAACTCAATATTTTGTTATAAATAGAGGGGTTTTACATTCATTATTGACTTTTGATCATTTTTATTGTTGCACTCACTATTGTAACTTTGATTATTATTAGTGTCGCACACCATTTTTCTTCCATTTGAGTTCCCATTGAGCTCAAACATTTTATTTGTTTGGTTTACACAATATAGAGGAGAGAGACTCTACACAAGTTGAAGACGTTTGAGGATAGCCAAGAGCCCATCCCATAGAGGGGTACTGGTAACATTTATTTGTTCCCTTCAGAGGTGTTATAATAAAATATATTATTTATATATCTGGTTTCCATTGGATTATTGGAGTTATTATTACTATTCCATTTTGTTGTTTATCTATGATTGTGGCATAGATGAGGACTTTGTCAGGTTTTGTTTCTATCAAGTTCTGCAGATTTACAATGTTTAGCAGCCATTTATATTATTCAGAATGTTTGTCATCCACAGTCTTAAGTATCTCCTTTTCGTACATACTCGAGGAGAAAACACTACAACATGATGGATCATGAACATAGGAATCATAATGTTTTCTCAAATCTATGCAAATTTGGATTTTGCTTTCCTTCTTCAATTACACAACTTTTGGACTAACCCACTCTGACTCCTCAATAGGTTCTATTATACAATTACACAACTTTTGGACTAACCCACTCTGACTCCTCAATAGGTTCTATTATACTTACTTTCAACATCCTATTAAGCCCCTCCCTAAGTTTACACTTGTAAATGGGATTGAGGAGGTAGGGTCTATGGTGTACTAACTTGTCACATGGTTCCAAAGTGATTTTCATCTCCCGTAGCTCACCCACTATACCCTTCATCTATGAAAAGGTGTTAGGGAATAAACCTTGGTATTCATGTAGTAGTTTGAAAATCTTTCTAACAATTTATTTGTCCCGATAACTCTTTGATCATTGAAAACTTGGGATTTTCCTCAATACCAATATTCACCTTGTTCTAACTAAATATTTCGAAGTGGACAATACTTTCACTAGGCCTATAATATTGCATGATTAAAATTTCATAATTTCCAAATTTTGGGGTTTAAAGAGCACTATATTGTTCTTGGCCTGTTGTTCTCAACAATCCTTTTATTTAAAAATTTCTTGGGGCCATGTCTCAAGGCCCTAATGCGTTTCCATACATATGCCCTCAAATTTGTCAAAAAATTACCAAGCTTTTGTAATAGCTATTTGAAGACATTTTTAGAGAAAAATTCTGAACACATCTACAAGAAGAAAAAAGTTTATGATTGACAATACATGGGACTTCTAGATGCTATATAGAAGATATATCCTTTGTAAACTTGTTATTCCAATAAATATATAAATTATATCAGCATAGGAAGCTCTAAAATTCTAAACTTGAACTTTCGAATTTTATGGAATTTTTACTTATAGAAAGCATCATCAGAGTCTTAAGATCTTAAGTTTTGAACATTAGGAGCATTGCATACATTTCTACAATAATTTATCAAAATGTGAAGATTAGTGCATTGGATGGGAGTGTATTTAATTTTGGACCATGCACATTTGAAATTAAAGTTCATTCCCAATTGGTGATTGAATTCATAACTTCGGTTCAATCTAATTGATAAGTTGTATTAAGGCTTGGATATATTAGCGATTGAATGGAAATATTTATTATTTTAAAATAAAGCAAATGCAAAGGCAAGGGAATAAGGTAGAAAACCATAAACTAAAGTTGAAAATGAATCTTGCTCAGAAAGAGGAAACATTGATTTTTGTAGGATGAATTGAAATGTGATTGTGAATTAGAAATTGTCATGGCATATGATCACAAATCCCCTTACTTCAATATTGTCCGCAATTTGAAATTTTTTCCCAGATCATGGCATTCACAGAGAATGTAAATTATCTAGAATTCAATCCCATAAAACTTTATAAGTACTATAATGCTTGTTTTTTAATAAATTTTTTTTGGAAAAGAATTAGAGTTTGGAAAAAAATGTAGATGTCAATTAAATGTTGGTGAAAAACATAGGGGTTTTAGAGAACATATCTAAATTTATGTTTTGAACAAATGAAGGAAAATTTTAAAACTTCACGATCTGGGTATTTTGCGGAAGGACCCAAATTAACTTTAAGGTGAGCGGTTTAAAAAATTGAGAGTATTTCATATATTTTGTTGGTTTCAACACCAGTTTCTGTAAACACACCCTACGAATTATGGATGACTCATTTATTCTAGAATTTGATTTGTATGTCAACAATTTACTTCTCATATGATATTTAGAGTTCACAAAACAAAGGTTGAAAAAGTTTTGTTTACATATCCAGATCAAGGTGAAACATACTTCATTCCAAATGAGAACTCGAATAGTATATCCATCGTGGAAAATTCGCATCATATAATTTACATTAGTCATAGCACTTATTACCATAACTATTTATTTTTCTCTTAGCTGCAATCGACCCCATGAGAGCAACAGGCAAGGGAATGTGATACCATTGATCCTATGAGTGGAAAGCTTACCTCCTAGTCTGATGTGTATTCGTGTATCCTTCAATTCAACCACTTTATTTATGGCCAAGACAAAATAATGTTTTGCATAAATGAATTTATATGTAACAAATGTTTGGGCCTTGAATTATAAATTGAGAATTTAGTTGGTTTCCAAATATAGGCTTGTAGTGGGGTGCATGTTTAACATGTATATTGTGTTGAGCTTTAGTCATATTTGTATTGTTGATTATATTAAAGTTGTGGAACCACTGGTAGCATGCACAAATTGAACAGAAAGAAAACTTGGCTCAAGTATGAATTCAACATTTTTAGAAAAATTGAGAACCCTGAACATTGAATGTATATGTCATAAAGTTGCTATGACATGAAGGTCTAGTACATGTTGCAGAGGTGATTGATTCATTCAATCAAAGAGTGGAGAGTCAAACCAATTGATGGTCCACAACTTATCATGTCGAGATATAATGGAAATTGATAGTGCATGGCTGAATGGAGTTCAAGTACCTATTTGATTTCGAGGAAAGGTTTCTCGAAGCCACTATCAAGGTGATCTACTATCCAAATTCTTCTTGTGGGAACCCTCGTCATTCCCAGAAACCACTAGGAGTGGTCCTGAGGGAAGAAATTGGTTCTTCAAAACCATCCATGTTTGACATATGCATGAGAATGACAAGCAGACCCACACACCATTAATGCCCACCATTATATCCAACAACCTTTTTTGTTTCCACTCCTATTTATGTACATTTAAACTTTATTAAATGTAATATGAGTCTAGTTAAAAGCCAAAATGAAACATTCTATAAACATTATCAAAGTGAGATTGAATAATATTATATATGTTATTTGTTATCACAAAAAAATGATCACCTAGCCATTTCTCCCTAGGTGGATCGAAATACACCATGTAGATTTAATTTTACCATAGTAAAATCAATTTCACTTTGGAAAATAATTTATTAAATAACTTTTATTAAATTATTTTCTGATTTAAATAAAAAAAATCCCATGAGAATAATTAGATAAATCATTATTTATGTAAATTTCCTTATTTATGTTATTAGAATAATTATTAAATCACTATTTAATAATTATTTTGATTTCACGCCTTTCTTATTTCTCGCGAAATAATTAATAAATCATTTTATTTGTTAAATATTTCTAAATAAAGGTATTTAACCATTTTAAATACTTTTTCCTTTTATGATAAATATAATAAAGTATTCCAAGTCGTTAGATCTGAATTTGGTTAATAATATTTTATTATTCTCAAATTTTGAGGTTAACTCTATATTTTGCTATAAAATGGAGGCTTTTTAATTCATACTTCACCATGATCATAATCATCGTCGATATTATCATCATTTTTTTGGAGCTCTCATTTTCAGTTATTCACTTTCGATTGGGTTTTTCACATATTGGGAGAGAGAGAATATGTTTCTAAAGCATCAAGGACATCGAAGGACCCATTCCATACGGGGGCTTATAGAACAATTTGTAGATCTCCTTCACCAGGTATTATGAGTAAAATATTTATTCATTTAAAATAGTCTTTCCAATTGGATTATTATACTGGATGCTTTATATTTGTTCTTTCTATTTTGGATTATATCTTCTTTTACTACATGTTTTCTATTTGTGTTTTAGATCTAAGACAACAACAACCATCAACTTGTTGTTATGGTCACTTGTCACCTAGTGACTTAAGTGAAGTATTTTTGGTACACCTTCCAAGAAATTTTACACTAACAAATGGTGACTCCCCTAGGTTTTTAGTTACATTTTTTGTCAACAAATGACAACTCTACTAGTGTAATAAAAGCGTTCTTGGGTGATTGAGGTTTCCGAAAATTTCAGGTTTTTGTTCAGCTATTTTTAGCCTCTCAATTTCTATTTATAGGATTAAACCCTATTTTGTCAAAGTTTTGGATTCTAGTGGGGTCTTTCCCATAGGTCACATGTACCAGTGGAGCATGAGACCGAAAAATCTATGTGAGATCTACCGACTAAGACTCCTAGGAATAGAGCACACTTTTCAGTCCCATAAGTGAGTTGCGGAGCACAATTTTTAACCTAAAAACTATGTTTTCCTCAAAAGCAGATCAATACCTATATTTTGTACCTTTTTTGAGAATTTTCAATTTTTTTACAGATTTGCCAAAAGTGGTGTCTATAAACTAGTTTGGGTACGTCATTTATGTTTTTAGTCTCCCTTAGGCCTCGATCCACTTGATTTATCTTTTCGAGGAAGGAAAAATCCCCCTAGGGTTTAGAGTACACGTCGGCATTGTTAGGAAGAGATTTGTTGAGTGAGGAGTCCAGGGTTTTCATCATTTTCAGGCATTGGTTTTCAGATCTGATCCATTACTTCTAAGATCTTTTGGATAGGTTTCTTTTACCTTTCCCCCATTTAGAGTTTGGGTTTTTATTTTTTCCCCTTAGGATCTCCTTGAGCGTCCTAGGTTTTAGAGCTTCATACCTATCCTTTGCAGCATTTTTCACCTCTGATTTTTGTTGATTGTTTACACCATTTCCAATATATTAGGGCCTTTAGATCCTAGTCCACTGACCTTAGATATTTTTTTCCTCTTTTTGTGTCTTTGAGTTACTTGTTTTCCCTCTCTTGATGTAGCTGCTTAGTAGCCCTTGTAGGTGGAGTTTTGTTTGCTTCATTGGTTGTTTTTTTTTTTCTTTTTTAGATTTATTTACAATATTTCAACATTTTAATTTTAGCAGCATATGGCATCATCAAACATGCTTAATTAACTCATATACTTGACACAATAGGATTGGGTTGGGCCGAGCCCTGACAACGTAGGTAGATTGGTCAATTACTATTGTTGGCCCTGTTGGAGAGGTAAATCCCCTCTATGGATAGAGGCAATCCCTACTAGCCCAGAACATGTCTAGCAACAATCAAACAATGCTATCACGCAAGTTCCTAATTGCAAATAAAAGGTAGGTGATGAAGACCTACTTGAGATCCAACGCTTGAATTTGTAGAAGAGACATCGCCCACGTTCCTTTGCCTTGGCCAGTCACGATCCTCCACTATCCACGTGAATGGACACCTGCACACAAAGAGAACAACACAAACACAAGCATGAAATCTAATATATGCAATTATACATCAGTCAGGAAGGATATAATTCAACATCAACCATTACTAGTACAACGAGAATGGATCCGTAATGATAGTCATCTATTATTAATAATCAACAAAGGAGAATACAACCAGCGTCCTGACGTCAAGTCCTCCTTTGGCTGGGTGCTCAGCTACGCAAGTCTTGCAAAAGCTTGAAGGGGTGAGGGACAAGCTCTCTCTCTCTTTAGTGACAAAGTCTCCTTACTTAGGTAAAGCCTTACGGGATACAAAGAAGGCTTCTTGCACTCAATCTTTGATATTTCCCCTTTCAGCACAAGTATTGCCACTAGAGCAGAACTATCAGAACTAGCTTGCTCAAGCCATGGAGACAAGCTTTTAGAAGAAAAAGAAGAGATAGGTCATCACACAATAATGGATTTGGCTTCAATCACTTGGAAATTCATGGAATGGTGGCAAACTACTTTCCATCCAAGGAGATTCGAAGCCAAACCACCCTCACTTAACTTGGAGTCAGTTTGGTGAATGAGTTGGACAGAACCTTCGGAGGTTTGATTAGTTCAAAACTTTGCCCAAAATGGTTGGCACGATTGCAACTCTGGGACAAAGCGCTATTGGCACGCCCTTTCAATAGGATTTTCCCCATTGGCACGAGCATAACACAGGGTACCGGCGCTAATGCAAAAAGGGCTGTTTTTAGTGGCAATGAGGAGGAGATGTCTTAAGGGCATATGAAGCTCACGTTTAGAGGTGAATAATGCAAGTGGTTTCAAGTCTTGTCACTTCTCACAAGTCTCAGAATGTGTCCTCCAAGATGCAGGAGAGGGGTAATAGGGACGGTGACAAATAGTGACAAATTACTGTGTAACAGATGCCCCCTAAAGCATGAGGCCTGAGAGAGAGAGGGGTGAAGTGCTTTACAAGAACATGTGTGACTGAAACACTGCCACCAGAGAACCTGCGAAAAGAAGTACAACTGATATATCAAGTACATGATATATATGTGGTATGGGCGTAGCCATCCGTAATAGAGTATAAAAACTAGATCCCAAGCATGGACCCAGCCATCCAATGAGGATCTATGAATGGACTCAGGTATGGTCGCAACCATCCAATGAATGAGTCATGTAATGATTACAATAATCCACAAAATGCAACGCGGATCGCGATATGCACAATTCGGGGTCTTGCGCTCCAACGCGACCCGAACATAGTACAAGTTCAAGCATGTGAATATAGGAGTCGAAGTTGAACATGCATGAACATCGTCTGATTACCAGTCAATGATGAAAACTGTAAACAGACGCGAGAGGTGCCACCAATAATGACGATGGCCCTCAAGGTACTATAAGTACAATCCACAGCGTGTGAATCAATGAGATGGTGTCGAACACCCGTAGAATCATCCGATCGGAGGCCAATGATGAAAACCTCGTGTCAAACATGAAGAACCTGCCATTGAGGCATGCAGGCTCCAAGGTACCTGAACGGAGTCTCTAGGTCACCTTCCTAGATAATGAGTTGAAGTCGACAGGAAGTGATCTTGATCGAAGGTGGGCCATAATGTTTCCCACATCATCGACACGAGACGGAGAGAGACAATATGTTTTGTGTGAGATATCGAAGGGAGGTTGAGTATTCTTGCAGAGGTCAACTTCTCTTGAACATATGGGCGGTACAATGACGGATTTGGCAGTATTTGAGGTCAAATGATCAGAGGTCATGATGACAGGATGATGAGCAGATGAATGGTCAAATAGGATAACCCAAATCCATGGAGGCAAATGTGAAGCAAGATAAGATGTCCCCACCCAGACACGAATGCAGAAAGTGCCATGTTCAAGAGCGACATACTGCCGATGACGATGATTATGATTCCTTTATTCCCCCACCATTTCTTGTGAGTACCCCGGTTATTTTTGGATGGCAAGCTTGATGGGGATAGCATATGCTTGAGGAGCGTCATTTTGACGAAACCCGATGTCATTAAGTTTTAACGAGTCTGACAAAGGAAGAACTCGGCGTCTTTTCATGTTTAGAGAGTTTGAAAAGACAGCGAAAAGAAGATTCCTGGGGTGTCCTTTTTCGTAAAGTTGTGTCTCTCGAGCCCGAAAAAGTATAAAACGATGCTCAAAAGAACCGCTCGATTATTACGACCGAGGAGTACTTTTCGTGAATAGTGACATTGATTCAAAAAAGTAAAAAAGCGACCGATATCACGTCATTTCGTTTCCATTAACGAACCTGAAACGACAAGGGTCCGACGATCTTTTCATTCTTTATACGGTTGGAAAAAGAGTTTAAAAACGATCGCCTCTTATTTACGTTTAACGAGTCAAGAGGAATAACTCGGCAATCTTTTCACGTTTAGCGAGTCAGAAAAGAGCTAAAAGATGACTCCATAGTGACTTTTTTGTGTATTTACCGAGTCCGAAAAAAGTATAAAATACAACTCGTTTCACCATCGAAGTTGCGTAAAAGACCTGGCGCTGCACAAGAAGTAAACGTAAAACCCATTTTCGACCAAAAATACATTAAAATATTCAAAAATAACCTTTATAAACCCAAAAAATGAGTTAAAAAGCTTATAAATAGGGTGAAAATGTAAAAATAAAATTAATTTTACCATTTACCTCTTGAAGAGTGAAAAGGGTCCATTTGGGAGGCAAACTTCAGGCGGCGATTACGACCAATCCGTGTGACCATTCGCGACCTCGTCAGCTCCAGGTAAGAGGCGCTTCCCTTAGCTCCATTTTTACACTATTTTTCTTTCATTTAGTTCCTGATTGAGCCCCAGCAAGGGGGAATTTCAAAATTAGGGCTTCACCCCATTGGCATGGGTATCCAGCATTATAATTTCCTTGGATTATAATTTTTCCAATGTCCTAATAAAGGTAAATTTGTCCTTGTGGGTGTAGAAAACAGGTCAAAATGGTGGTAGAATGGAAAGAGCAAGAACATGACATTGTGGATGGCTTAGCCATTGAGGATGAAGGGTGCATGAACGCCCTGAGGGATTGTGGCCTTAAGAAATTCTTCCTCACATCATACATGCGGTCACAACATGAGTTGCTCAAGTTTATCATTAATGCTTGGGACGTAGACGACCAAGTGTTCCGTCTATGGAATCAGACCTTAGAGCTTGAGGTCTCTGATGTATTCTTCATCACGGGACTGTCACGGAGAGGGGCGGTTCCTATTCTGACTGGTAGTAGACCTTATGGGGAGAAGGTTGGTGAAGTGAAAGCTCGAGTGTGCCCGGAAGCACAATTCGGGCAGCGGAGTGCTAAGGTGTTAATCAACACCATCCAGGATTTGACTCTGAAGGCCATTCTCTTCACCATCACACGCGTAGCTGGGGTACAAGCGCCCCACGAGGCCAGCAAGAACCACCTGATACTTGCAACTGAATGCCTCAGTCCGACCATCTTTAACTGGGCAGCAACTGTGACTACTAATATTAAGAGGCAGCTCACAAATTGCAAGCGAGCGGAGACAAAATAGTTTGCATATGGTTTGATCATGGTCTCGTTCTTCTTGGAGCGAATACCACTCTTCCAGATCCAGAGAGCCGTGGTGGCAGATCCATTGCCACAAGAGCCTAGAATGGCTCGTTGGGCAGCACTGATGCCCAGAGGAGGAGGAGGCCAGGAGATGTCATGACATCTTGAGTTCTTCATATGGCTCCGTCGACAGCTGATCGTGATCCAGGATTGGCCGTATGTAGGGACCAGTTTCATGGGGGACCCAAACCTTCCACTACTAGAGGGGGAGGAATGGGAGGAGGATTTAGGTATGAACTCCTTGATTTTAATGTTTTTTTTATTTTTTTTGTCTTTTTTAATACATGCCTATTCTAATGATGACTATATGTATATGCAGATGTGGGCCCAGAGCGACCAGCCGGGCTATCCCCTACAGCGCGAAGAGGCCAACCCGTAGCTGACCCTCAGGCAGGAGGTGTCGTGGGGGAGGAGCTGATACAGAATCTTGAGGGGCTTGCCCAAGGGATTCCTGGTTATGCCAGATTGGCAGATGTGCCTTTCGCTTACCAGAGGCACACAATAGGGGTGCCGACTTGCGTCCACCGTCTGTTGAGACGATTGGTGCGAGCGGTGATGTGCTATCATGAGCACCACCATGCTTAGACTCCTAGGCTTTATTTTCTGCATATTTTTTGAGAGACATGTGTCTCAGATGTACGGAGAACACAGACTCTATCCATACATGTACATTCTATTTTTTGAGCGCCTCAGTGCACCACACGATATATATATATATATATATATATATATATATAGATTATATATATATATATATATGTGTGTGTGTTACAACACGTAAATTGTCACTGTCTCTTTATCAGTCTCCCTACTGTGTCATGAAATCAAATCCATCATGCTCATGCTCTCTGAAATGGCCAAAAACCTCTTTGCCTAAGTTTATTGGATCATCGCGACTGTTATTGAAATAACCGCGCTGACTGGCGGATGATAGTGCAATTGGTGCGCTGCCAACGCGGAAGCACATGGGTTTCCTGCGTTGATCAAATTTCATGGCCAGCGCGTCCTCTGCTTGTACTAAGTCGCGCTGACCAGACCTCTTCTGTTACTGAGATGCGATGTCAGCGCGCCAGTCCAGTTATGCACCCGCGCTGATCCTGTTTGGGCGAGTTTTTTCTAACAGCCAGCCTTCCAGATGACTCCAGACCTGGTTGTTGGCTTTGTAAAGGTCGCCCTCCTTTCTATTGCATGTCTGTTCATCATATGAGCCACCTTTCTTGGAGATAAGCTTATCCTTCCACCATCCATGGAGACTCCTTCTCCTATATAAGCCTCCACCATTGCCATGAGCAGCTAGTTTTGGACATATAGCTTTCGACATAGAGGAATTCATAGTGCTTTAGTGCTGCTCTTAATAGGCAGTTGGTGTGTTAAGTGTGGATTGCTAGAGAGCTTAAGGAAGGTTGTGAAGTCTTGTTTCCTTGTGTGAGAGAGAGAGTTGTTTGTCTTGGGAGATCTACCCCCAAGGGTGAATGCTTATGAGACTTGCTGGCTGGACCCTCTTGAGAAGGACTCAGCGTCAGAACATTGGTTGTACCTTTCTCTGTCTTTGATTAATAAAAAATAGATGACTACTGTTATGGTTCCATTCTCATTTGTCTTATAATGGTTAATGTGAATTACATCCTTTCTGACTGATGTATAGTTGCTTTTACTAGATTTCATGCTTGTGTTGTTCTCTCTTTGCATGTGCAGGGTGTTCCCATCACGAGGAATAGTGAGATCGTGGACCGAGCCAGGAGCGAAGGAGTTGAGAGAGCGCCATCTCTTTCATCAAACAAATATGCGCTGGAACCAAGTAGGTGTTCATTAACCCACTTTTTTAACTTGGCAACCTGAGGAACTGGCAGAGTAGCATTTGATTGATTGTTGGCCTAGATCCGTTCTGGGCCTAGTAGGGATCGTCTCTGATCCATAGAGGGGATTTTACCCTCAAATCAATTATTATATATATATATATTATTATAATTTATATTATATTAGTATATATATATATATATATATTATTTACATCATGTTATGGTTTATTATCTATGCTTCCTTGTATCATGTTGATTTACATATTATGCAATATGTCTGTCTACATAGTTAGCTAATGCATCAGTTACTGCATTAAGTCTTCTTGGAATGTGATGATAAGTAATGTAATCAAAATCTTTTTCCAATAACTTAACACGTAAATACAACCTTAAAATGCGATGATCTTTGATGGAATATCATCCGTTGAGCTGGTGTACTACAAGTTGAGAATCTAAGTTTACAACCAATGCGCAGATTCCGAGGTTAATTGCCTCGGCTAATAATTCAATTACAACACTATATTCAGCCACATTGTTCGTTGTACAACCCAGACACACCCCTTAAATATCTACTAACTCATCATGAGGATTGTAGATCACCCATGCCGTAGATGACAGATTGCGAGTACTGCAGGAAGCACCATCAGCGAAACCAACGTAAGGCGATCCAGACATCTGTTCAAGAAGAAAAAGACACAATAAGCGGCAATCACGCCAACACACTAAGATAAAAACTAAATAAACACGCACACACAACACACTACTAAAAGCATACGTATGTAAAAAAATAAAGCGTGCGCATGACACTTGATTCAAGTCAAGCCCTTTTCAGGACTTTGCCTTATCGCACTGTTGCATAACCGGCCTAGATAATGTAGGCATCGCTCGGCCTGTTGTATAAAATGAGCAACGGCACCGATGATCTACCCATGCCCCCCGGCTGAGCAAGGTTTACAAGCTAGAGGATCCGTGCCCCCTTTGGTAGAGGGACCGAGGGTCGCAACAGAGTGCAATAAAGGATCAGAGCGAGCCGAAACCAAAGAAAGCGAAGCAAGGTTCGGAGGTGGAAGGGAGAAGACACCCATTAGGGTAGGGCCTTTGAAAAGGCCAGCTCCCACACTCTCAAAAGGAACAGTATGTTCAACGAACGGTACATTTCCCTCAGAAGAGGAAGCGAAGAAGGAAAGCTGGTCAACCATGACAATTTTCCCCTGATGAGGGAAACGAATGACACGGAAGAGGGATGAAGCCACGGCACGCATGGCATACCTCCAACTCCAGCCTAGAAGGAGGTTATATGTGAGATTCGCGTCAACGACCTCAACTTCTACTTCCATGGTTTTCCCTTCTAAGGTGATTGGTAATCGTTGAAGAATACCATAAGGACGAGATTCTCTCCCATCAAAAGCTTCCAAGGTCGTTGGAGATTGGCTCAGAGTCGGGGACCCGATCGCTTTCCAACAAGCAATAGACATAATGCAGGTTGATGCGCCTTCATCAATAATTGTACGATGGATCATTTTGGCATTGATGACGACTTGAATGAGAAAATCCATCTGATGAGACAGTCGAGGAACATGGCTCTCGAGGTCGAAGGTAATCAGATCTGAATCCGCCGGGTCGATGCCACCGATGGCCGATAGCAGGGAATTCCTCTTGGGGGGGCAGCTCTGAAGAACCTCTAAGGCGGACATGGCCGACGGAGCCTACGCTAAGTCCTCGATGATGCTATAGTGCTGGGTAGCACGAGCATTCAGATTGTAAGAAGATCTTCTGAGTACCCCTTTAGGAGGGGGTCAGATTGTTGTCTCAGTACTCGGTCTCTCGATATGGAGGGGACCAGAGCTGGACGAAGGAGCACTTGAGGGAACCTTGGGCTCCTTCCTGGTGGATGACGGATACTCCTTCGCTCGAGTCATTACATGAATGGGAATAGATCCAGCCATGAAGACTTGGGAACCGAAGGGAGAAGAAGACGGATCAGCCACCATTTGAGTTTGCTAAGAGGGAAAAGGCTCTTTAAGAACTGCAGGAACCCGAGGAGCACCCTTTAACAAATGACTAACTTCGGACCGCCTGGGGCAGTCCTTAGTATAGTGATCCTCCTCACAAATGAGGCAAGGATAATTGGGTTTGCGCTTAGCTCCTTCCTCGGCTGGAGGTTTGGAGGATTCCTGTTTAGGTTGCTCGGATTTATTTTTTCCTTTTCCCTTTTTCTTTCATTTCAAGGCCTTTCCCGCCATGGTGGACTGGATGGCGTTGACCTCGGAAGTGTTACCAGAATTTGGACCACCCTGAGAAGTGTTTTCATTAGATGCACTTGACTTTTGCTTCCCAGGGTTCAATGATGATTTTTTAGAGGCCGGGTTAACAGAGCCAATGACTCCATCGACAGATGGCTTCGGCGGAGCCTTGGATGTACCGGGCCTTGGGGCATCTGGCAAGTACTCATACAAGGTACCAGACTGAGAGTAGACTAAGTCCAGGTACTGAGCGCGTGTGATTGCTTGCTCTTCAGTCACATAGGCTCCCATAGCAATGTCCCGTGCAATCTTAGGGACAAAGGAGGTCGTGAACCAGTTGGTGAGGAGTTGATTAGGAATCCAAAACTTGATCAACCTACGACACCTTCTCCATTCATGTATATGATCGGAGATATGCGTAGCTGTATCCTGCTTAAGAGACGTAAGGAGGTGAGTCCCTGTCTCGTACCGAATGGGTAACTAAAAGTGAGTAAGAAATTCCATGGCCAATGAGTTAAAATCTTGAAATGGCGCGTGGGTCAATTCAATATACCATTTAGCGGAAGAACCCATGAGAGTCCTCTGAAAGAGGCGAAGTCGAATCGAGTCATCGAGCCATGAATTAGACGAACACCATAAGTGATACGTCATCACATGAGCTTGAGCTCTTCGGCTTTCCCGTCGAATTTGGGACAATCACTAGGTATCTTAGTTGGAACTAGTGGCCATTGTGGATTATGTAAAATGGGTTCATTTGTTAACTTCGACACATCAGGTAGTTCCAACGTCACTAGAAATGGTAGTTGCGGGTTAAAGGACATTTGTCCCGGATATGAGGTAGAGCCAGAATTCCATCCAGTTCTTGTTTGCTCCCACTGGCCTTGTCCCGATGGACCAGGTCCAAAAGGGCCTTGTCCAGAAGGATTTTGTCCGTAAGGGTTGTTTCTAGAATCGGGTTGTTGATACTAGTTCTGCCCCCTAGCGCCCCATTGGTTACCATACTGTCCAGCAGGTTGTTGATAATTTTGATAAGGGTTGCCCTACGGCTGCTAGTAATTTTGATACGGGGTATATTGATTTTGCCCCTAGGGTTGCTGGTATCCATACTGAGCTTGGGAACCAGGCGGCATTTGATGAGCAAATTGGGATTGATACCCACCTGAATATGGGGGTTGGGATTGGTACCCACTCGAATAAGGAGGCTGGGATTGATACCCACCTGAATAAGGAGGCTGGGATTGATACCCACCTGAATAAGGAGGCTGGGATTGGTACCCACCTAAATAAGGAGGTTGGGATTGGTACCCACCTGAATAAGGAGGTTGGGATTGGTACCCACCTGAATAAGGAGGCCAGGATTGGTACCCGCCTGAATGTTGGGCCATCTAGCCAGAAGGTTGTCCTGGTCAGATCTGGGACGCCCCAGAAAGATATCCTTGCGAAGGTTGGGCCATCTGGCCAGAAGGTTGCCCTTGTAGACCAGATGGTTGATTGGGCTAAGCAGTGGGCCGGCCTTGCTGTGGGTAAGGCTGGCCCCCTTGCCCAGAAGGGTAGCCTTGTTGGTTTCCGGGTTGACCTTGCTGACAGTAAGGTTGTCCCGGGTTTCCAGAAGGTTGCCCAAGATATGTATAATATGGACCACTAGAGGCTAAAGGTTGTCCTTGATAAGGTTGTCCTTGCAAGCCTCCAGGTTGACCCGGGTAATTCTGGCCATAATACTGCTACCCATGATTAGGCTGCGAGTAGGATGGTTGACCCTGGTAGGGTGGTCCTTGAGACGGTTGTCCTTGACCTGGACGGAACTGGCCACCGCCATATCCGGCGGTACCCCAAGCCACACTTAATGGAACTGAAGTCTCAATATAGGGCTCAGTTGGCAAGGAGATATACAAATGATGATTGACAGGATCATAATAGGGACCTTGTCCGCCTGGGTTCTGGACATTATGCAAGTATTGGGAATATGCCCCCCTATCGAAATAGCATTAGAGAGAGGCATGGCACCACTTGCGGGGTGAACAAATCGAGCAGTATGTGTCGATGGACCACTTTGTACCGGGCCTCGAGATGGGTCGGCGCCAGAAGTCACAGCAGAAGATGTTGTAACGGCACTAGCAACTGGAGTTGATGACGCGACACAGACGGTCGGATTGGTTGGAACCGATGTAACAACAGTTTGGGAAACAAATGGTCCCATTGTAGGGACAATGTTTTGATCCCACATAGAAGAGGAAGTCGCAGAGTTCATAGCATCCCTTAGAGATCTATAGCATGTCGGCACTGTGATACCGAGAGGCGTGACAGTGTAGGGCGTAGAGATAATTGGGGATGTAGCCGCAATTGGAGTATCAATACTCGACATAACGGGCGTCCCACTTGACACAAGTGATGTATCCTCCATGTCGGAAGAAGCCATCGGAGATGCAACACCAACAGGAGTAGTGGGAAAATCCTCTTCAGAGGGCTCCCAAACAGGGTTCCAAAACAAGTCGTAAAGCTCGTCCTCTCGAGCACGAGAGTTCAACGGTTGGACACTTGGAACAATAGGAAAAGTGTTGCCACAAACCGGTGTCTCAGGGGCAACAGAATATGGAGACCCTTGGTCACTTGGGACAGGAGACGGGATCGAAGGATCCACCAGGATGATCAAACAAAGATCCTAGACAAACTAACGATAAGAGATCCTACTCAAAACTAAATGCAAACAGGATCTAACCAGGTAAATGTTATCATGGCCGAATAAATTTTAAAGACATTAGGACACAACTTGACCTTTTCATGTTTTAAGAGTCGAGAAAAGGACAAAAGATGACTCTAGTCGCCTTCGAATATTTAAAGAGCCCGAAGTGACAAATGCTCAATAGAGCCTTTTCTTTTACAGAGTCCGAAAAGGATCAAAAAGTGGCTAATCTGGAGAAACTAGGCAAGGGGTTTACCAGACAATCCATAAAACTGCTTATACACCTTGGCAATCGTATGAAAACCAAGGACTTTTCGTACTGCAGTCAATCTTCCCGAATGTTGTTGTTCGGTGTGTTTACGGCTTGGAAAGGCGCAGACACGGCTTCCGATGGACAAGATGCAAACTATGGAGTCCCCCATATATACGTGATGTACGTGGGCCAGTCCGTACTAGAACCATAATGAATCACACAAGGAGGAATCACCCAAACTTAATGCCGAGAACAAGAGTGAATAGGTTAACGACGCCGGAAGCACGTCTCTGCCTAGCCTCTACAATGTGAGCGTTATTCATGCATTTTTAAGTTATTCGGCTTATTTTCATGTTGATCTTTAGTTAAGTTTCGATTTTAGGCCCTACCGTATGTGATCTTTCACAATTTCCTAGATGCAAGCTATATGCCAAAGAATACCATTTCGTTCGATGAATACTAACTACGAGAAGGTTAAGAATTTTCAATCAAACAAAATGAGCACAACTGATCAAACAACCTAATGCAGCTAATGGCAACTAAATAAAACTTTTTCCTTTCAAGAATATGAATCAACAAAAAGTTCTATTCCATTAACCATTGAGCGCAAAAGAGATTATTTGATTTCTTTTCTAAAGGCACAATGCACTAGAATGAATTTTGAAAGACAATAACACTGAGTAAAAGAGACAAATTCACTCAATGAAAACAGAATGAAATCCCAATACACCGAAACAGTTCTCCAAACCAGAAGAAGAGCAAGAGCTTGTACGAGCTATGTGATATAAGCTCAAACAAGACGAGGATGAAATCCAAGCAAAAGGGCAAGTCACTCGGAAATCAATCAAAAATACTTCAACAATCACTGAACAAGTGCAAAAAACAATCACAAAGTCGACTGGACAATCAAGAAACCCAAAATTCCCACGGAAGGCTCGACACACACACGGCCACTAGATGCCCTAGGGTTGAGGTGTGAAATCGATAGACAAAAGCAAACACCTGAAGGATGAAGGTCAAGAACCAATCAAACAAGGATCAGACACACTCCAGCAACTGAAAAAGATGTGGTAAAATGCAAATCCAAACTCAAAAAGCAGGAAAACAAGTGGATTAAAAAGCTAAGAGGCCTGGTGCGACTGTCAAGTTGCAACTCGCGCTAAATAGGGATAGGCGCGGGTTTTTAGTTAGCAACAAGGGCCACTAGCGCGACTGTCAAAGGAAAAACCGTGCTAACAAAGTTTGCCAATTTAAAAGGAAAAATAAGCAGTCTGAAGCTCGGTTTACAGTATCTAGGCAAGCCAGGAAGCAAGAGACAGCAAGAAATTCAATCCAAAAAGCTATCCAAACAAGCAAACAAAAGAAAACCAAAGAGGCAAGACAAACTCCAAATTGTTCAGTCCGTAAACCAAACCGGAGATTGACTGAAGCGGCTTTGATCTACTTCACTACTACAAAGCAATAGTGTTTCGAAGGCTATCTGGCCGTGCTTCAGACTCCGTCTAAGT
>APFE031539074.1:0-15566 GCA_000404065.3 Pinus taeda
TTGGACTCTAGAGGGAGAAGTGCTTTTGTATTATTGACTTGTATTTTCTGTAATTTGAGGAAAAAGGAAGGCCAGGGTTTTGCAGACTTCATTGTGGATTCTTGTGGATTATTATGTTGATGGTGTGCTTCCTACTGTTATTGTAAGTGTGTTTATGTGTTCCATTCCTTAATCTCTTGCTGCTATTTAAACAAAAGAAGTGATAAAGTTTGAATTCATGCATGCCATGCTCAGCTTTCAATTTTGTTTAAATTTTATGTTTTCCACCGTCTAGAGAGGATTCAAATTCATTGTTTGCCCTCTTTAGCTTTTCTCCTTTCCTCCTTGATCATCTCTTTCAACTAAAGGCATCAGCATAGATTCCTACCTTGCCCCAAGGAATCACCTGCAAAAACTGAGCTCAATCCCCGCACCCTGAATTGCACTCCCTCCAATTGCCACCAAAAAATCCAAAAACTCTAAACCAATCCCCCATATCAGTTTACTAGCCTAAAATCCTTGTTCCTAATTGGTCAACTCATCCTATTGACAAAATCCATCGAGTTTTGACCCGAGAGAGCCTTCTCATACCTCGTAGGGCTAGCTACGAGGTGAAATGGTTTGATGTAGCCTTGAGAGTTTGTCTATCTCAGCCTAGGTAAATTCCAAGCGCTAACAAAACCAATTCACAAAAATATAGAAAAGAAAGATGAACACCTTAGAATTCAGCCTCTTTGAGGGGGAAACCTCCTTTAAATTACACAAAATGAACAATTCTTGGATAATACAAATGAAAAAACCTCCTTTATATCTATAGGAGTCTTTGGGGTCACAATATAATCAAAACCGACATAACAATAATAATATAAGGGCACAACAATAACAATAGTGGGCTTCTATGGGGTACAATAATAACAATATGAGGACAATAGGGGCACAATAATAATAATAAGGGATACGATGACAATATAATGGGGGAATCACTAGTATTATAGGGACCTAAGATATCCTTTCATATAGTATACTTCAAATTTGATAAACATGACAATATACATCTAATTTCAAGGATTGGTATTCTCATGGTAAGTAAAAGATTCATTGAATAGTGAAGGAATCTGTTGACACCTAATCATTAGGATTGGGTGAATATTTGTAAATAATGTAAATAGTAAATAATGGAGAATAAGAAAATCAAGAGACACTGGGAGGTGAAGCCCAAGAGTCTCTCCCTTCTTGTATATAACCATGAGCAACCTTAATGAAGAAATACAATTCAATTTTAGTTACCTCATGGCCTGACATGATATCAGAGCCAACTCCATTTTTAGAATTTTAGTCTACCCTTGTAATTCCCTTCTGCCACTTTTTTCTCTGCAATCTGTCCTCTACCCCTCCCCTTTTCCAGAAAATATGTCCTACCATGCATAATCTCTACTCTAAAGACTACCTTGCATATGAAATGTTGTACACTAAAGTCTCTGCTACCGAGGTCGAGAGTTGGTGAGCAAGGAATAGAGGAAGGATTGGACCTATGAAGGATTGAACTCTAGCACATTGAAGCTGAAGACATTGTCTGGTATATTCATTGGTATTTTGTTGAGCTCATCAATAGATCAAGGTGAATGCATAAATGTAATTGTGTTAATGATATGTTGGAGTGTTGGCATGAATTTGTTGCTAAAATTTGCATTATTATGTTATGGTGAGCCAATATTACTATGTTCCAGGTTTGAGAAGAAAACTATCAATTATATCATCGCTCCTCCCACACACAGTCTGTTCCCTCGACTATGATCCCACAACACTCTCAGCACCCTCAGCACTATCGACACCCACACACACTACAGTCTCCAATCACTGTAATACCTTGGCCCATCCATTGTCTTAAATAGAGAATAATTTGCTCTCCCATACCAAACACATAGTCCGCCCATACTCCCTCGACCCATGCTCCTGCACAATATGCCTCGGTGATTTCTCTTCCCTGTTACCACCCTCCACTACCAGAAAATCCACCATACCACCGGTTGCACATACCCGAAACCATGAATCCACCCTCGCATATTCTCAGTTTCTAACTGGTTACAACTTTTGTTAGCATATCTGTAGGATTCTGGCTAGTGTGTATCTTTTTCAGCTTCAACTCTCCATCTTCCAACACTGATTGTATGAAATGGTACTTGAGCTGTATGTGTTTAGTCCTGGAATGAAATGCTGAGTTCTTTGCAAGATGAATGGCACTTTGGCTATCATTGTATAACGTGCCCATATCATGCTTCTTACCCAATTCACCCATAAACCTTTGTAACGAAATCATTTATTTACTAGTCTCTGTAGCAACAACATACTCCTCTTCTGTTGTTGAAAGTGCAACAACACTTTGGATTTTTGAAACTCAAATGACAATTGTTCCACCTACAGTAAATACATATCCTGTAGTGCTCCCCTTGTTATCTCTGTCACCTGCCATATCTGCATCAACATATCCATGTAGAGAAATGTTTGAACCACCAAAGCATAATGCTTAATTTGTGGTACCTTTCAAATATCTGAGAATCCATTTCAATGCCATCCAATGTTCCTTTCTTGGATTGTTCATGTACCTGCTTACAACTCCCACTGCATGTGCAATATCAGGCCTTGTGCAGACCATTGCATACATTAAGCTTCCAACTGCTGATGCATATGGAACTTTAGACATATAATCCATGTCTTCTTGGGTCTTTGGGCACATTTCCTTACTAATTTTGAAATGGCTAGCAAAAGGTGTACTAACTAGTTTTTCATTGTTCAATTAAATCTTTTCAACACCTTTTGTATGTACTCATTCTGAGACAATGATAATTTGTGAATTTTCCTATCTCTAGTTATTCTCATACCAAAGATTTGTTTTGCAACTCCCAAATCCTTTATTGCAAATGAATTTGCCAATTTTCTTTTGAGAACATTTATTTCCTGCATGTTAGACCCTGCAACAAGCATGTCATCCACATACAATAACAATATAATATAGGTGCCATAATTTTGCTTTTTTTTATAAACACAATGATTAGGGTGACATCTAGTATAACCTTGTTCAGACATAAACTTGTCAAATTTTAGATACCATTATCTTGGAGCCTATTTTAAGCCATACAAGCTATTTTTCAACCTGTACACTAGTTTTTCCCTCCCTTTCACCTCATATGCTTGTGGTTGCTGCATATATATCTCTTCCTCCAAATCCCCATGTAGAAAGGTTGTCTTTACATCTAACTGCTCAAGATACAAATCTTCAACTGCTACGAGACTTAAAATAGTTCTGATTGAATTCATTTTAACAATAGGAGAAAATATTTCATCAAAATCAATACCTTTCTTTTGTGCAAACCCCTTCACCACAAGTCTAGCTTTGTACCTTTGTTTTCCTCCATCTTCTTCCTTCATCCTGTAAACCCATTTATTCTGCAATGAAGTTTTACCTGCAGACAACCTGACTAAGTCCCAAGTCTGGTTATGCATTAAGGAGTCCATCTCTTCTTCCATGGCTAACTCCCACTTCTTCCTTCTTTCAACCTGCATTGCTTCTTCATAACATTCGGGTTCACCATAATCAATCAACAATAAATAATATAATGAAGGAGAGTATCATTTAGGGGGTATACTTATCCTGGTAGATATTCTAACACCAATTTTAGGTGTTTGGGGTGCCTGTTGCTGTTATGGTGGTTGTTGTTGTTGTGGTTATTGATTATTATTATTTTTAGGCACCTTTACTTTTTCAATGATTTCATCAAGAACTACATATTCCTTGTTTTCCTTTTCTTGTTCCTTTTCTTGCAACTGATTCTTATACAAGACCTTTCATTGAATATTACATCTCTGCTCCTAATGATTTTGTGATTTTCATAATCATATAAGCGATAACCAAAATCATTAACACCATATCCAATAAAGGTACATTTCTTTGACTTTGGCTCAAGCTTTGTTCTATTTTCTTTATCAATATGGACAAAGGCCTCACAACCAAAAGGCTTTAAAAAAGAGTAGTTTACCTTTTTACCTATCCATGATTCCTCTGGAACACCACCATCCAAGGAACTTGAAGGCCCTCTTTTTATTAGATAAACAACAGTATCTACAGCATCTGCCCAAAACTGTAAAGGCAATCCTGCATGCAATCTCATGCACCTTGCACGCTCCATGATTGTTCTGTTCATCCTTTCTGACACACCATTTTCTTATGGTGTTCTTGGAACTATCTTCTCTCTGTGAATTCCATGCTCTGAATAGTACCTATCAAACTCTTTGCTACAATATTCACCTCCATTGTCTGATCTGAGACACTTGAATTTCTTCCCTGTCTCAATCTCAACCAAAGCTTTCCATTTCTTGAAAGTATCAAATACATCAGATTTATTCTTAATACAATAAATCCAAGTTTTTCTAGTTGCATCATCAATAAAAGTAACATAATAATGAGAGCCACCGGGAGATGATACCTGAGCAGGTCCCCATACATCTGTATGCACAAGCTCTAATTTTTCATTCTTCTTTTCTTTCCCAACTCTAAGAAATCTGACTCTCTTCTGTTTTCCATAAATGCAATTCTCACAGAAGTCCAAATCAACATTCTTCAAACCTGACAACAAATTCCTTGAGTGAAGAATCTTCATCCCTTTTTCACTCATGTGTCCAAGCCTATGATGCCATAATGCTGCATCTGCTCCTTTGGAAGTTAAAGCATTAACAGAGTTAGAAATACCATTGCATAAATACAATGTACCAACCTTTTCGCCTTTTGCTATTACCAGGGCTCCTTTGGTGACCTTCCAAGCTTTATCTGTGAAAGTTGTCACACAACCTTCACCGCCTAACTGCCCTGTTGAAATCAGATTTTTCTTTAGATCTGGAACATGCCTTACCTCCTTTAGTAGCTATTGGTTTCCATTCTGCTATTTTACAAGAACCTTATCCATTCCAACAATTTTACAGGGTACAAACTTGTCCAAAATCTCCTTGAACATAGTCATGAAAATATTTCTTATTAGGTGTGGCATGGAATGAGGCCACTGAATCTACCACCCAGAAATCAGTAATATTTTCGAAAGAAAGAATCAAAGCATCTTGTAACACCTCTCCTGTCACATTTTCTTCATGATTGTTTTCTTTCTATGCATCTCCTTCTTTTCCCTTCCAAGATTTATAGTATTTCTTTAGGTGTCCTTTCTTTCCGCATTTCCAGCACACTATCCCTGATCTAGACTTTGATCTACCTTTCCTTGATTTACTGCGATATCCTAAGCTCTTCCCTCTTTCCATTTTTCTTCTCTAGACTCTGCACTCAAAGCATTACTCAATGACTCACCGGAGCTTTTCCATCGCATTTCCTCATTAAGGATAGCACCGACAACATCATCAAACTTTAAAGTACTAGATCTAGAAACAGAGTTACTAATGGCCATTACTAAACCATTCCAACTTTTTGGCAATGAGCTCAAGAATAACAGAGCTCTAACTTCATCATCAAATATTACCCCTACAGAACTTAACTGACTTGTAACAATATTAAAATCATTTAAATAGTCTACAACAGATCCACCTTTCGACATCTTCATATTAAATAACCGTTTCATATGAAATACCTTGTTTGAGGTTGAGGGTTTTTCATATAGTTTCGCCAACGCCTTAATCAAACCCTCTGCCATTGTTTCCTTTGAAATTTTGAAGGCGACTGACATTGCAAGGCACAATTGTACTGTTCTGAGTGCCTTTCTATCAAGAAGATTCCATTCTTCATCTGTCATAACCGTCGGCATCTTTGTTTTCCTGCCCAATGGTAGGTACAGATCGTTCTGATACAGATAATCTTCCATCTTCATCTTCCATAGTGAGAAGTTTTGGCCGTTAAATTTCTCGACCCTATACTTACTTCTTCCATTGCTCCCACTCGAATGAGGAACCCTTCTTTCTTGCGCGTTTGTCAGCCAAATAGACCTTCGGCTCTGATACCGGTTGTTAGAAAATTATATATATATATATATATATATATATATATATATATATTATTATATATATAATCAGAGCAATGAAACACATAGAATATTGCATAAATATAAACACATAAAACACATAAAACCAGAGAGACACAGATATACGGGTTCACCTAGTTTGGGCTACATCCACCCCGAACAACCAATCCTTCCTTTCTATTATCCAGCAAAATGAAGAGACACAACCTACAACAGATCCGTTGTAATATCCTCTATTTTCTCTCGCAGTCTCACCTCTCTATTTCTCGCTCAGAGAATACACATCTATTTCACAACCTTAATACAATGCCCTAATACAAAGAGAGGGGTTGTCTTCTAGGGAAAAAAACCCTAAACTAAATATAAGTTCTACATCAGATCATTTGCCTAACGAACGACCCAGATTGACTAGAAATTACTATACTTTTACAAGGCAATTTTACATTTGTTTTTAGATTCAGGGACGCTACCCCCGAAACCACTGCTGGGGGACCACTAGCCCCCGAACCCCCCAGCTGAGGGGGATTGGCCCCCCCGAACCCCCGCGAGGGGGACAAGTCCCCCCCACCCCCCATGTGGAGGGGTGTACAAACTTCCTAGGGTATACATCCGGCTGAAACAAAGACCTCTAAATAATCATGCTCCACACCCAAAAGTTAATGATATGTTGGAGTGTTGGCATGAATTTGTTGCTAAAATTTGCATTATTATGTTATGGTGAGAAAATATTACTGTGTCCCAGGGCTGAGAAGCAAACCATCGATTGTATCACCACTCCTCCCACACACAGTCTGGTCCCTTGACTATGCTCCCACAACACTCTCGACACCCTCAGCACTATCGACACCCACACATACTACAATCTCAAATCACTGTAATACTTTGGCCCATCCATTGTCTTAAATAGTGCACAATTGGCTCTCCCATACCAAATACATAGTCTGCCCATACTCCCTCGACCCCTACTCCTACACAATATGCCTCGGTGATTTCTCCTCCCTGTTACCACTCTCCACTGCCAGCAAATCCACCATACCACCGGTTGCACATACCCAAATCCACGAATCCACCCTCCATTCCTTCTACTTTTGTAATTCCTATCCTAATTGAGCATTTCCTTCTGTTGAACACCACACTTTGACTTGCCAACTGCACCTCGGCCTCTCGACCCTCTCCCAACTGCGCAATGTCTGCCTTCCTCTTAATGCTCTCCACTACGTTTTTAATAACTCTGCTACCAAAATTACCTCCATGCCTTATGTGCTAATACCATTACAACTCTATTTTTTTTAATTGTTGTGATTGCCCATTTTACATATATATTGTTTCACATATTACATACTTCCCCAACATGTATTACATATCGCCTCTAGTCCAAAACCTACCACCCTACCACGAATGGTATAATGTTGTCGACTCCCGGTGATAGTGTTATGGATGTGTGAGACTAATATATACATAGTCCAAATAATGTATATTCATTGTGTAAAAGAGAATCCATATAAGTTAATCCCCACCACCACCAGTTAATACATTCTCCAAATACTCCCTTCCCTATATTCTCCCCCACCTTATAATCCATTCCCCAAATATACCTCTGATATATACATATCATAATTATATTTTGACAGTAATGCTACTACAATGAAATTTGTTTTACACAACAAGTGAAAAATTGTTCCAGAGAAAGAGTTATTTTTTACATAGTACACATTTTTTTAAAATGCATTCACTGATCTCTATAGTTGGAGTAGTTCCTTCTGGAAAAGAGAACTATCGAGAATGGTCACAGGAGATAAAACGCACTTGCATTTTCATTGAGTTGAGGAAAGGCATTTGCGTAGGAGAAGGAGAGAATGAACCTGCAAAGCCCACCTCAGATAAGGAGTTCTCCATTTGGGAAAACACGAACAACAAGGCCTATGCCTTGATTGCACCATCTGAAAATGAAGAGGTGAGTCGTCATATTTCACCATTTTCAAATTCTTTTGATTCCTTACAGAAATTGAAGGAATTTATGACTCACACTCTGGACTTGAAGTTTTCTAATTAATGATTAAATTATTCAGCCTGGAATTGAAAAATTATGATCCTCTTGCATTAGCATCAATAGTAATGTTAAGTTAGACATTCTTCTGATATCGTTTGTCAAGGAACTTCATCCCACTTACTCAATTTATCTTGAGTCATTGCAAGCAAATGGAAACCTCAAATAAATTACCTTTGACTCCCTTGTGAAGAAATTTTCATAGAGCGAAAGATTTTGGGAAGAAGACAACTCCTCAGTCTTCTGAAGAAATTGTGTGTCTTACACATAGAGAGAATAATCATGCTCAAGATTCTTCTAGAGGAAGCAATGGTTGAAGAGGAAGAGGAAGAAGAATTTCAAAGGTAGGAGTCCAGACACTCTTAAGGAGAAAATTTTGATCTTCGTTGCATACATTGCAATAGATATGGATCACATGATGCATCCACATGAAAGTTGCCTTGGGAAAAAATTGAGTAGGAAATAAATCAAGCCAAAGGTAAAATCGATGACAAAGAGAAAGGTAAATGACTTGAATCTTCTCACTATATTGTGGCACATTGTAATATTTGAGTAACTGAATATTTTTTTAATGCTTCACTTACTTCTTGGAAAAATGGTTGGTTGCTTGATTTAGGAGCAACCTGACACATGAATTTTAGAAGAGATTTGTTTGAAGAATTTACTGATAATGTTGATGGAGTAATATACTTTGTAGACAAATAAAAACTCAAGCCATCAGGGCTTGGCACAATTAGGATCAAATTGCCTGGTCCTCTACACTTTCTTTTGCATGATGTTTTATATCTCCCACAGCCGAGGAGAAAATATTTGTCCTTGGTCTACATCCGCCAGTAAGGAAACTCCATTCATATGTTTGATGGCAAGTTTGAGGTCATAAAAGCATCATATCACTCACTTGTCATGACAGGGATAGAAGAAGAAATACTTCTGAAGCTGCAAGGTGTTAGTGCCTAAATCTACCTCAGGCTAAGAAAGGTAGGATCTTGGATAACATCAAACCACGCTTAACTTGGTAGCCAGCCCTACCAAGTCAGGAGAGGGCTCTCTCGTTGTCAATCTCAACAAAATATGATCAGTGAGGCTTGATATGACTAATGTGAATACTGATATTAGGCTAGGTATGTGTTCAGAAGAGTTTGATTGAATTTGATGATGTTTTGTTGGCTCAAATGTGAAAGGCAGATTTGCATCCAGGGAATGAGGCTCAATTTTGCAGAGATCTCTATGGGGTGAGGTAGGAAAATGGTTTGGTACTTCAAATTGAGTGAGGTGGAGAGCTTTTAGACTGGTGAGGAGTTGAAGATGGCATGAAAGTCTCAGGGATCCTCTTCAAACAACTGAAAACATAAATAACTAAACAAAACCCTAGGTAGAGCACTGCAAATCAATGAGTTCTACCTTTATCCTTGTTTCATTTAGTTAAGATGAACGGAGAGAGATAATGTCATACATAAAACACATGTAAACTCTCAATTACATAAGGAAACACAATACCAAATCAAGTTGCCACAAGAATATCATAAAGTGCTGCAAACCCTGGTCTATTCCTTAGCCAAACTGCTAAAATGTGTATACAATGAAGCTCCAAGATTTCCCAAAAGTCCAACCTTTTCTAATGACTGAAAAATCACAAGATATAGGCAAACAACTCATCCTAGCCTCTAGGGGTTGAGCTCATAAGTCTAGGAGCTATTCCAACAAATTCTAAACTGAGAACTAAAAAGTACGCAGTGGAACAACTTGCCTCTAAAAACTATGGAATTGATTCATTCATTTGCAAACTACCTTCTCATGGATGAATCTACCTCTATGAGTGAAAATTTAGAATAATACATCAAAATCCATCAAGTCACATTAAATTACATCATGAGTTTGACAATTATAAGGAGAAAAGTCAAACTGTGAAGAAACTAGGCGAAAAACAAAGTTTTTTTGGCCAAGATGAGCAAAATTCTTCCAATGCGACGCGCTGATTTCCCTATGCATAGCTTCTTTTTGCAGTTGCTTTTGGAGGCCTTATTGGTGTCTAAAGTTTCTCCAAGTGGGATTTTTGGAAAGGTATGCCTGTCTACTTTCCAAAACAAGTGGCATTTTTGAATTTGTCTTCCATTTTCCCCTCCAAAGTTGAGTTCTCCCAACACTACTTCTTGTGTGTCCAAAAACGGATAGAAAGGTCATTTTTGAGGTGTTTTTGACCTTTTTGGAATCTCAAAACCTGTCAAAATTTCTTGGCCACTTGTGGGTATGCATATTTTTCCATGAAAAATCCAAAAACGGTGAGTTTTCCTCAAAATTAGGTCCCCATCAGAAGCGAGCGCCAAGTGGCATGGCGCATTAGGCAAAAAAACCTGTTTTTTGGGCCAAAAATTCCAAAATTGCAAAAAATGTCCCAAATTTCTTGAAATTTGGGTTGAGTGTCCTCCATTAAGTGTTGTGTTGGGCCAAGGAAGCCTCATCCAAGATCTAAAGTCTATCTTACTCTATTCACTTCCTCGATTCCTTCTTCAACTTGGCCTTCAAGTTCTTGATTCATGCCTTTACAACTTTTGTTTCTCGCCAAGTAATGGTAGGCCATGTGCCTCAACATAGTTTTCTCCCTATGGCCTTCTCAAGCAACTTTTCTAAGTGGATATTTGCCCTCTCAAGCCAAGACTCATGATCAGCATTGATTTCTTGTTCAAGTGGTGTGAGCTTCACTTTCCTCCTCTTGGCAGCTTGCCAGTTTTCTCGTATGTTTTGTAGCTCCATAATGGTTTGATGTCCTCTAGCTATTTGTTCCTTTGCTCCAAGTATTTGATTATCCACTTGGCTCTTTCTAGGTTGAGAGACAAATCATTAATGTCCGCTTGCTGCTCCTGAATGAACTCCTTGAGCTTTGAGGTTTGTGGACCCAAATCGGTGTCATCATCCTAAATAAGAATGAAATCTATCTCCTACCCTCCTGAAGGCCCCTCATCATGTAATGGCCACTTGCCCTTGTCCTATACCTACTCTGCTGATGGACGAAGTGAGACCCCTTCTACCCTGGTTGGAGATAATACTCGCTTTGCCACTGGAAATAACCTTCTAGTGCCCTTGTGATAAACACTGGCACACTAGCGGTTTGTGTCTCATGAATCTCCTATTGATGTGAAGGTCCACCTGCCTCATGAAAAGCTGCTAGAGGTACTTGAGGACCTATGAAGACCTCATGTGAAATGAAATTCTCCCATGAGATGTTCTGTAAACCAAGCTGATGCAAGACCACAATTTTAATTAGTACAAAATGATATATGTTGTTATACTGCTACTGAGGAGAATTCCTGTTCACTAAGGTGGTCATCCTCTCAATGTTCCGGCAAATAAAATAGGGGATGTTCATCATTCTCACCCTAGTAAAGTGCATCAACAATCTGATGTGATAGGCATATAGGCGAGAAAACTGGCCCTCATAGCTGAACTACTTAATTATAAGTTTCATCAAGGGAGCATATGTGTCCTTCAGATAGCAGAAGGGAAAAAATCTGCTGAGATGTCTCTGATAACCAGCCTTGATGTAAGGCTCATAATGTTCTTTATCAATCTGTTTCCTTTTATTCCACTGCCCACCGACATTTGGAATGCCAGTTGCTAGAGAAATAGACTTCAATGTCAAGGTGAATGTCATACCTGCTAGAGTGACTTGGCCATTATGAAGATGGAGCACAAACAACCTGGCCAACTCATGATGGTACTGGACCCTCTCTACCATCTCACAAAACTGATAACAGGATTAGTGTTGAAAGCATGCGACAGCAAGAGGGCAGGCCTGCAGCTTGGCAAGTGAAGTAGGCTCCTCTCGTATATGTTTACCACCCTTGTGAGGTCTCCTTGGTGCATGCATTTCTCTAGAAGAATCACTGTGTGTCTCCTCATCTCGGTCATAGGAAGGATCAGACTCCATGTTTGCCAATGTTTCAGTTTTCTTAGATGAGTATGAGGAGCTTTATGGTGTCTTTAGGTTTTGCTTCCAAATGTATGAGGGACTATGGAGAGAATGTATGAGGGGTTTTGGGAATGTTGTTGACAGGATTTTGGGGAATAGAAGGGTTTTAGGGACAGTAATTAGGCTTTGGGACAACAATTAAGGTTTGAGAATTTTTAACTAGGGTTTGGGATAGTGGGAGTTAGGGATATGGGGATAGTAAATTTAGGCATATAGGGATTAGGGAATGGGTTGATGAAAATGGAAAATGAATGAGGGAATCAAAGAGTGAGGGAGTGATGGAGTGGAATTGGCAACAAAAACACAAATTGTAAACCCTATGCAACTATTTTTTGGCAAAAAATGCAAAGAGGTAGGGTTTTGATTTTTTCTCATTAAATCACCATAATCATCAAGAGAAAATCATTCATTGGTCATAGAAGGATGTTGACTTACTTGAAGGAGTGAGGAGTGAGCAAATTTTGCAATTTGGGAGAGTTTGTGGGTGAAATCAAGCTTGAAGCCCTGTGCGTCGCGCCACAAACCTAGTGCGCTGCGCCACTTCAATGCGTCGTGCCAATGTACATTTAACACTGCAGAGGGCGGCCCGATGCCCCGTGCCAGCCCTATGCACTGCGCCCATGACCCAATGCGTCGCGCCCATGACCCAATGTACCACGCCCCTGAAACTTGCCCAAATTGTTGTAGTTTTTCTCTTTGCTTTCAACACAACTGTTCTCTTGTTCACTCATTCTCCTTTGGATGCAAATGAGCTCTTTAAACATAACAAATGATTTATATACAAAATATTTTAGTTTTTCACTTATCAAAAACCCACTTTGTAATGTTTTCTTTTGACTTGCTTTTCAAACTCTGTTTTTTTGGGCAGTTTGCTTTATTTTTGCTTTGATGAACTGAATGATTTGACTTTTTGTTTGCCTTGTAGGTGATGGAGATGTTGAAGCTTGGAAAGGTGACCATGGTTTCCACTGAAGTTATTACATATGGAAAAACTGAAATTACATCAAATTTACACATGAAAACATCATAAACTCAGTTTTTCCTCAAAATAGGGTTTTGAGGAAAAAACAATCACTGAGTGTGTGATTATGGAAATTATTGTTACTAGAACTTTATTTGACCTCCTCATGTGCCTGCTGACTGTTATTGAACATTTTGAAGACCTTATTGATGAAACCCTAGACCTAATGAGACTGAAAACCCTAAAAATGACATTTACAAATTTAAAGACAAAAAATGACTGCAGATGATCTAGATGAATGGAAATGGGCTAGCAGGTGAAGGACATGAGGGAAAATGTATAATAAGCCACTACCATCAGATGATCCATGATACTAATGGAATGCAACTAACAGAGTGAGACACCTAACATGCAATGCAACAAGAGAATTTGATCACTGATGGAGGGATGAAGATATCGACACTAACACAAGGTATCTTTGCTTGTGCACAAAATTTCTCATATAGTTCTCATTATGTTGAAGGTACATTTCCATCAAGTCTTTTATGGCATGTTAGATTTGGACACCTTAACTATGAAAACCTTCGCTTGTTGAAGAAAAATGGTGTCACAGGTTTTCCTACAATGTCTAGGAAACTTAAGCAATGTGATTCTTGTATTGTAGGAAAGCATAGAAAGCAGTGTTTTCATGATTCACATTCTAGAGCACATAGAAAACTTGAACTCATTCATTTAGATTTATGTTCCAATGCATGTTCCTTCAACAAATCGAAATAAATATATGATGGAATTTATTGATGACTGCACCAGAATGTGTTGGGTTTATTTATTGAAGAACAAATCTTATTCTTTTCAAACATTCAAGAACTTTCATACATGGATTGAAAATGGTGCACAATCTCATATTGGATCTATTTGCACTGATAATGGAAAAGAATACACTTCAAATAAATTTGAAAAATATCTTCACCAACATGGGATCAAACATCAAACAACAACACTTTATAATCTGCAACAGAACATAGTAGCTAAAAGAATGAGTAGGACAGTCTTAAATATGGTACATTCTATGATGTTTTTCAAGAATGTAAAATTGATGTTTTGGGTTGATCTAGTTCTATGTGTTGTATATTCAAAGAATATATTTCCATATAATGATATTAGAAACAAGACTCCTTATGAAATGTTGTATGGCCACATTCCTTTGGTAAAGCATCATAGGGTCTTTTGTTCGACTTGTTATGCGTTGATACCCAACATACAAGGAAACAAACTTGGTGCAAGGAGTCGTAAGTGTATCTTATTGGGGTATTCAAATACCTCCAAAGCGTATCGTCTCTATGATGAAGTTAAGAAGAAGTTTGTTATATCTAGAGATGCAATCTTTCTTGAATCTTCCAAAGCTGACAATGTTGTTGAGTGACAACTTGATTGCCTGGATAGATTCAGACATGCAAAAATCATTCCAAGAATTTGATAATCAGATTCCACATCTTGAAGGGGGGATTCCTATACTGGATCAATTTGTGTAATCTTCTTCTGAAGCCCTCTCTCCCCCACCCGAAGTTCCAGCCACTGATGATACTTTGAGTGATGTGATTGACATAATTGAGAGACTCAATCCTAATTCAGTCCTAACTCAGTCAGTTGAGCACCCTAGACCATCTCAGAAAGGTCCCCAAAAATGGATGAAAAAGACACTTGAAAGTGTTCATCCTGATGAGGTTGGAAATATAGGAACAATAAATTCAACCAAGAAAAATGGAAGTGATGTAGATGATTCTTATTCACCTGTTGATATGGATGTTTCTTGTGACTTTGAACTAAATTTGTCTACAGATTTTGAACCGACTTCCTTCAAAGAAGCCATTTCTCATGATGAATGGAAAGAAGCGATGCAAAAGGAGTATGATGCCTTGATAAATAATGGCACTTGGAAGCTGGTTGATCCCCCACTGGGAACCAAACCAATTGGATGAAAGTGGGTCTACAATAACAAGTATAAAGCTGATGGCTCACTTGACAAGCATAAAGGCAGGCTTGTGGAAAACATTTTTTGCACAAAAGGAAGGGGTAGATTATGAGGAGAATTTTTTCCCCACAACAAAATGGGATACCATCCTGACACTCTTTCCCTTGGTAGCTCAGAACAATTGGAAAGTACATCAAATGGATGTAAAAATTTCTTTCTTGAATTGTTATGAAACCAGCTCAAGAAAAGATAGAAACGATAGATCAACGCCTTAGAATTCAGCCTCTTCGAGGGGGCAACCTCCTTTATATTACATAAATGAACAATTCTTGGATGATTCAAATGACAAAACCTCCTTTCTATATATAGGAGTTTAAGGAGTCACAATATAATCTAGCTGACCTAACAATAATAATATAAAGCCACAAAAAATAACAATAGAGGGATTCTATGGGGCACAGTGATCCAGGTGGATATTGGTGGCCACCTGCCAAGTCCACCTGGACCCCCACAATTGTCTCTTTCAGCATTTTCAGTTTCCTTAATTGTAGCACAACTTACTATTTTTAGCAGTTTTTCGGGTCCTGAACTTCCGGAGCCGTTTTGAGGCCCTAAACGACGTTTTTTGG
>APFE031539077.1:2548-14108 GCA_000404065.3 Pinus taeda
CAAGGGTGCGGAGCCATTCAGCAGCTAGGACAATGTCGCATCCCCCCATGTGTATGGAAAACATGTGGGTTTTCAACTAATAATCCCCCATTTGAATTTTGACATTTTCACAGCGGCATTCACATTTCATTGTGCCCCCATCTGCAATTTGGACCTAGAAGTTAGAGACTGCCCGTACAAAACAATGTGCTGCTTTTGTGATTTTTTGATGGATGAAATTATGGGTACTTCCACTATTAATCAAAACTATTACTGGGCGATGTTTAAGAAAACCCCTGATTTTGAGAGTTTGAGGGGAAGAGATTCCTGCCAACGCATTGAGCGAAATAACTGGGTCGTCAGATACAATCTCCTTTTAGTTGTCTTCTTTGATCGCCTCATGTTCCTCAAGAGGTGGATCTTCCTCAGTGGAGCTGTAGTCAGTTGCATCTATTTGAAAAAACTTGGGCTCCTTGCATTTATGACCAGGGGAATATTTTTCATCACAGTAGTAACATAGTCCTTGCTTCCTTCTCTTGGCCATTTGCTGAGGTGACACCTTTTGGACCTTAAGTGTCTGAGTCGTGGTATGAGCTTGTGGGGGACGACCTTTATTGGGGAAATTGGGGCGGCTGTATTGGGCTGTTATGGCACGTTCCACCTTACGGGCTACCTGGCAAGCCTCCATCCATGTGGGAGGGTGGTGGAGTAGAAATTGAGCTTTGATGGCTTCTTTAAGACCACTGATAAAACATTCCTTGTAGAACTCATCAGAGAGATGCCGAGTGCGGAAGGCTAAGGCTTCAAAAGCGGTGATATATTCATCCACTGTACTCTTCTGTCGGAGCTTAGTGAGACTGCCCAAAAAGGAGTCTCCCTGTTCAAAGTGATCTCGAAGAGCTTTAGCAAATTGGACCCAACTCAAAAAAGGTGCATCGCGACGCTGATGCCATTCTGCCCATTGCCATTGTTCACTGTCCAAGTACATGGTCGCCACTCCAATCTTAGTCCAATCATCTTGGAGACGATTTAATTTGAAATACTGTTCCATTTGTGCTAGCCATCTAGACAGGTTAGAACCGTCAAATTTCTGCATATCCAACTTGGGAGGTCGCTGAATGGGTGGGAAATCTCTAGTGGGTGGTGGATGGGTGTGCCGGAAGTGAGGAGAGTGGCTAGACTCACCCTCATGGTGTACATGGTCATTATAGTGGTCCTCGAGAGCTGGCTCCTTGCCCTTATCGAGTGTTTGGTGTACCAGGCTAGATAGTTCATCAAGCGTATTTTTGAGCTCGTTCATATCTGTTTCAAGTTTGTCTATTCTTTCATTGGCCATTGCTTGAGCTCTAGTTTCTACCATACACCAACTTGATGAAAGATTGGGACCACAAAAATTTTTTTGTGAAGAACTTGAATGGTACCACCGTGCTCAACTCATTGTCCTGATGTTGATGGGCTAGATCACAAATAAGTGCTTCGGAAGATCTCAGACTCTTTTTTTTTGGAAAGTTCCTAACGGAGTTTTACTCCTTGATCAATACTGCAGTCGCCAAATCCTCAAAATGTCAATGCCGCCAAAAGTCCTGCAAAAATTATAGCCAGGCACAGGAACCCTTCACAACTACTCCGATCTGGTGGATCTGAGAGATCTGAATCGTGGATCACTGCTGCTGCTAATCTGATAGAGCTGCGGGACTGATGTCTGCGGCTACTGCACTTGATGATCTGGAATAGATGATGTGTGATCCCCCGATAGAAAGGGAACTATGGTCTTGAGAAGTGTCAGGTGCTACAGATCGCAATATACATAAGGGTCTGACAGTAGTACTTGGCCCAATGTTTCAGGGCTCTAACTAAGGAGGATCGACCGTACCCTTAGCCGTACAACCCGACTACCCTATCGTACGGGCGAGTAATCTCTCCGAGGGTTGTTCTCGGTGTATTGTAGCCACAAGACGGCTGAAGGTTTATCTATGGCGAGGCTTCAAGGTAGCTATGGGGATTCCTATATACCCAGAGGGTACGTGGAAGACAGTCCGTGCGCGGTTCTGTCTAATGCACTACTACTCGAAGGGGTACCCACAGGGGTTACAAGGGAGTCCAACAGATGTGACCACCCCTTGTATTTCCTGCGTGCATGCCTCCCCAAATCCGCAGGTTTATGCGCTTAACGACAGATCCCATGGTTTAAAGACGCCGGAACACGTCTCTAGGCAAAAAAAAAATTTGCTAAAATTTGGAGATCCCACCGAGCCTTGGAAAGTGCTCTGACACCACCTGTTATGCTTCTTAACCTGCAAAGTAATACCGAATAGAGAATATGCGAAGAAAAGATACCCAGAACATAGAATATGCAAAGAAAATATACCCAGAACATAGAATAACAATGATTTTATTACTCAGAGAGAAATGTTCACCGACCTCTTTGAGGGGGAAACCTCCAATAGAGTACAGCTCGATTACAAAACAAGACATGATACTCCTCGCAGGGAGTCTCTATCCTTTATATATGACTCATACATGCAATACCACAGGCCAATACCGTGGGTTTTATTAATACCGTCTATCTAATACTACCGCCCATTTGCAACTAATTGTGGTCCCGTCATTAATTGCGAGTTAACCACTTACAATTATTAATATGGGCTTTATTGACTCTTGACTATGACGTGATCCCATGACATAAATAAGGGGGTTAGGGTGGGACCCTAACAATAGCAGTTAGAAAAAAGCACTGGCGCGACGTGTTGGGCACGCGCGACCCATCCAGACCTGCACGCGACCCGTTGGGAATTCACCTACAGCAAATTGCCTACACACTTCAAAACGACCCCAAATCTCCTCAAGTTTGCAGGTAGGCCTCTAATCATCAATGTTTTTTGCTTGCTAAAGCAAAATGATCATGGAAAATGTGTATAAATGCCATCAAGTTGAAATGGGAAATTCATGTGTATTTAGCTTAAAAATGTCAAAGTGCAAGTAAAGCCAGGGTTTTGTTTTGCTGTTTTCAAGGTCATCCTTTTCACTCCCATTTTTTCCCACATCTCATTACCACTTCCCTTGTCAATTTAACCTAATCCCCCTAACAAAAATATCCAAAGCCCTAAAACCCTACCCCTATCCCTAAAATTCAATAACATAACCCTATGTTATGATTCCTTCCCTAAATTCCCTTTTTCATATATTTTCTCTCAGCTCCCTCAAAAGGTCCCTTCCCTAACATCTCCCTTGTGTTATTTGTCCCCTTGAAGTAGCATTTCAACAGTTAAATCAGCAAGTAATTTGAGAAGAAGCAGCAGTACATTTCAGCCACTTTGCTCTTGAAACCATGTCAGAAACTGAAACTGACTATGAGCAAAGTGATGACCGTGAGTCAACACCAGAGATTGAGATACAGAGGAGGAGGGGTGGTAAGCGTGGTCACCATGTGAGAGAGGAGCCCACCTCTTTGACCTATTTTCAGGCTTGTCCACTTGCAGTCACATGTTTCCGCTATCAATCATGTTATGAATTTTGCGAGAGGATTTCTCAAATTCAGCATCACAGGGAATTGATCCGCTTGTTTGTTTTGCATTTTCATGACGGGCATGTAAATCTTGCAGGAGTGGATTTTACATTGACACATGAGATGGTTGCTCAAGCAAAAGGGATACCTAATGTTGGAGAAGAGTGGAACAAGCATAGACTATTGGATAGATTTCAGTATGAGCCCTACATTAAACCTGAATATATGAGGCACATGACTAGTGTATTTCCTTTCAGATTTTTGAGGGATGAGTATGTTCCCTTGATGAGGCTCATCATGCACTATTTCACCTATGAGGGCATATTTTCAAGTTTGTTTTCATACCATATTCACTTGTTGATGCATTTCACACGGGTACGGATGATGAACGTACCATTATTCATGTGTCGGAATATTGAGAAGATGGTATCATTGGTGCAGAGAAAGAGTCCAGCACAGCAACATAGGAGCATTTACCATTATGCTTTGATCAATATTGTGGTCATGCATCAGTTGGCCCAGCAGGGTATTCCATGGGAGGATTTCATCTCCCGAGATTTCTTCACACCACCACCACCACCCTCGGAGGTTGTTCATGAGGAGGGAGGACCTTCACAGCAGCATGATATCCCCGAGGTTAGACATGTCAGCTCTCCTCTGTTGGTCACATATCAGAGAGGCCACATGGCCTTATTTGCATTAGCTCGGCGAGTATTTTCTCCACATCAAGTGGAAGGGGTATCGCCTTCTTCATCAGCACCGCGAGTGTTATCTCCACATCAGGTGGAAGGGGCCTCATTTTCGACAGCAGCACACGTATCAGAGAGGGGTAAGCAGCCCATGATTGAGGAAGGATTGTCAGGTGATCCAGATATTGACATCATTGATATTGACACATGTTCTCCTAGCTCGGAGCTTAGGGAGATCATCTGAGAGCAAAGGACCGAGAATGAGTCGCTGCACAAGAAATTGCAGATGGAAAAATGGGTAATTAGCTATTTAGAGCAGCGCAATAAACAGTTGGAGGATGAGCACGAGCTTTATGAGCAGCAGAGGATTCGTGAAGACCGAGAATTAGCCCGTAGGAGACCCGGCGATTTGACACCCATAGATTGAGAGTCCATACTTCTCCGGGTCAATGCTCATTTGGATAGGTTATTGGCCAAGGTCAACAGAGATAAGGACCTGCTCCGAAATATGAAGAACCACTATTGGGCCCAAATGCACGTATGCAAGGCGAGAAAGAAGGTGCTCCAAGGACGGTTGGCCAAGGCACTAAAACGAAAAAAAAAGGCCCGATACACTCCACATTTTGGCTGAGGCTTCCTTGAAGGAGCATGGTGCTAAATGACTCAACTCCAACACAAATTTCAAAAAAAATTGAGCATTTTTGGTCACTTGTGAATTTTTGGTCAAAAAACAGGTTTTCTCCACCAACGAGTCGCGCACCGCGTGACCCTTTCGATGGGAAGGTCCATTTCAGGAAAAGTTTTCATTTTTGGATTTTTCAGGTCAAAATACACTTTCTCAGCAAGTACCAAGAAATTTCACCAAGTTTTGAGCCTCCAGAAGGTCAAAAAACAAGCAAAAAATGACTTTCTACCACCTTTTTGACACACAGGAAGCAATCTTGGGAGATTACCATTTTGGAGGGGCAAAGGGACACCAAATTCAGAAATTCCACTTGGGTTGGAAAGTAGACATCCAGAACTTTCCAAAAATCCCAATTTTGCCTCATTTGGACACATAGAAGTGCCTCAAAAACTGCTCCAAAGGCGCGCGACCTGTTCAGAATCAGGGCGCGACCCGTCGGGCAATTTTCACAGAAATGCACCTACAGCTCAACAAAACACAGTTTTGACTAGGTTTGACTTTTTGGAGTGGATTTTGATCCTCCTTGATGTAAATGATAATTTTATGATATTTTGACACTCATTTATCTCTTCTAGAAGATTCATTCATAAGATAGGCAAAAATTTAATGAATGAATTGGTTTCCTAGCTTATAGAGGCAAGTTGTTTTGATTGCCTAGTTTTCAGTGATCAATTTGGAATTGGTTGAAACAGATCCTAGGATAGTGAGCTCAACCCCTAGAGGCAAGGAAAGATGTTAGCTTGCCCATATTATGTACTTTCTTGGTCATTTTCATGGTTGGACTCTTGAGGGAGAAAGCTTCTATTGTATTACTAATTGTATCATTGCATTTTGGCAAAGGAAGAAAGACCAGGGTTTTGCAGTCCTTTTTGGGATTCCTATGGTTACATGTATTGATGGTGTGTTTCTCTTTGTACTTGTAAGTTTTTTATGTGAATCATCTTCTTACTTTTTCTTCTGCAAATTAGGAAAATGAATTGTTAAGGTAGAATTCACGGTTGCTATGCTCTGCCTTTAAGTTTGCTTAATATCAATGTTTTCAGCTGTTTAAGGAGAATTCAAGGTGATTGCTTGCTCTCCTTAGCTCTTCGCCAGTCATTCTCATCCATTCAAATCTTTCAAAGGCATCAATACAGTCTCCTACCTCACCCCAAAGAGCCCCCTGTGAAAACTGAGTCCAATCCCCGCACCCAAAATTGCCTTTTCCCAATTTTCCTCCAAAACCCTAAAAATCCCAAATCAAACCTTTTTATTAGTTTACTAGCCTAAAATTAGTGTTCTTTATTGGTTGTCTCAGCCTGTTCAAGACCTTTTGCCGAGATAGACCGGAGAGAGCCCTCTCCTGCTCCGTAGGGCTAGCTACGAGGCTAAGTGGTTTGATGTTGACTTGGAGTTTACCTTTTTCAGCTTGAGGTGAAATTTCAAGCGCTAACAGTCTCCATGCTACAACATCAATGGAAACCAATATTCATATGAAGAAGTCTTTAAAAATCTTCATGCTATCCACACAAAGTCTGCAAAAGTTATCTCACGATGATATCAAATAGCCATTATAATCTTTGATAATGTCTCCACATAGTTTTAGTGAGTCTACTATCAGCTGTACTAAGCTTCGCACAAGAACCAACTCTTTATTTCAAGCCTTTGTTCTACCAGTCACAGTAAATGCTTCAGGTGTGACAGCTTCTCACTATTCTCTTACTTCCCAGAAACAAAATCACATATGCTTCAATGCCAGTGTTGGCTACTACTCCCTTCAAACGATGTTAGATAAAATTTTATTTATTATCTCACAAAATTGTTCTTCATAATGCATTATGTATCTAATTAATTCATCATAGGTCTGAGTCTTTCACAGGGTAACACAATCAATAGAACTTCTCGTCCTTCAACTGCCTCTTGTATGGCTGGACCTTTGTCTTCCTTCTATCCTGTTGGACCTTCGGCCTCTTTCTATCTTGCTGGACTGTTGGCTTCCTTCTTTCTTCTAGTTCGCCAACCACAACCCATAAAGGCAATTCTCTGTTTTCTTATACTGATACGCCTGACCTTTGGCTTCCCTTTTGTTCGCTTGAACTTCCGCTTCCTCCTCGCTCGACCTTTTGGCTTCCTCCTTTGATCGCTTGATCTTCAACTTCCTGATCTCTGGCTTCCTCTGTCTCTTCGTGTTCACCAACACTCATAGGACACATTAATTCAAAAGAGAGGCCGAATTACGATAGAGTTACATATTAAAAAATATCAAAAAGTCCCTTTTTGATGTTCATCCCTTTTTAATATTCATATAATAGACTTCATTATTTACAGAGGATTTCATAGGAGATGTTGTATGAATAGGGAGGTCCCACATGCCACGTCATTATCTCAATCGCAATTGGTGGTCTGATAGCAACAACCCTTATGATTTGTGTGACTTCCTCGATACCTGGACACGATATTACATAAAGGTATATTTTATGGAGCTATCGGGTCCACGTAGTATATTTTAATTGGCGTTTTGACATAGTTACAGTTCTTCATGACTTGCAATATGCGATGGATGCGATATAACAATAAACAAAAGTTAATATCCCTGTCGGGTCCATGTATATATATATATATATGGAGAGACATATATACATATATATATATATATATATATATATATCGCAATCGCAATTTATAGTGTACCATCCCTTTATAATTTGTGATACATAACTTCCGACACGGTGAATGCAATATAACATTAGGGCTTCTTATAATAGTGGTCCTCATTCTGCACTGTAGATTTGTTCTGTATCAGATCCAACGATCAACACTTGATCTGATCAACACAATCCATCAAAAGCTTGCAGCATCGTAGATCTCTTCTCTCCAAATCTAACGGTCTTGACTTAACTTGATCAACCCAAAATTGTCCGTTGATCCTTCACTGTCATTCGACCCTCGCTAGATCCAATGGCCTTAATGCATTTCAGATGAGCCACTTGCAAGGGAAATAATGACCCGAAAAAGGTGGTTTTCTCTCTCCACCCGAGTGCTACATGTCGCTCGGTTAATGGAATCGGGGAAGCTCCTCTAAATACCACTTACTGCCTAGCGTCCACCTGATAACCACTGCCACTATTACAAAGCCACTTTTTGGAATATAACAACATGCATTCACTCTTCATCTGTCTCCTCACTTTGACTTCAACCCATTTCTTGATTTTTGCCACTATTATATACTCCTCTGCTCTTTTCTGGTCTCATATGGCTCCTCTATTAGCTCCTTTGGATTTCTATAGTTTTTCTTTGGGATATATTACATGCAATACTCCCGATATGGCTCCTCCTCAATCTCCCACTCTTACACTTACCTGGCTTTCCTGTGGCTTTCGATACCACTCCAATACCTCTTCTCTGCTTTGATAACTCTACTCTGATAGCTCCTATGACTTTTGATATTCTCTCCAATGGCTTGACTGTCTTGGTTGTCCTCTAGTTTCTCCTCATGGCTTCTTGCTCCTGTTTCTTCACGAATATGCTCTACTTCTTGTTGGCTTCATATCATCATTTTGTATCCTAGAATATTTCCATATTGACATCAATGACAATGTAGGTCAACAAGATCAACATCGCATCAAAAGAAGTTTTGATGTAGGTGACTGGGTATTCCTATGGCTACAACCATATAAACAAATGTCCCTTAAGCAAGATAATAAGGATAATAAATTATCACCAAAGTATTATGGTCCTTATAAGGTGTTGCAAAAGATTGGTACTATGGCATACAAATTGGAGCTTCCTGCAGCTTCCCGAGTTCACCCAGTTTTCCATGTTTCATGTCTAAAGAAGGTTATAGGTGACAAGCTCCCACTTCAAATAATATTGCTAGAACTTGATGAGGAAGGAAAAATCATATTGGAACTGGAAGCAGTCACAGAAACAAGAACTCGACAACTACAAAATCAATCAATTTCGAAGTATCTCATCAAGTGGAAGAACTTATCTGCTAAAGGTTCCACATGGGAGGATGAGAATTTTATATAGAAGCATCCATAACTACTCAAGCATTGAGGACAACACTTTTCCGAAGGAGAGGGGCATGTTAGGTCCTTATAATACTAGTGATTCCCCCATTACTATTGTCATTGTATCCCTTATTGTTATTATTGTGCCCCTATTGTCTCCATATTGTTATTAGTGTGCCCCATAGAAACCCACTATTGTTATTGTTGTGCCCTTATGTTATTACTGTTAGGTCGGCTTGATTATATTGTGACCCCTTGACTCCTATATATAGAAGGGAGGTTTAGTCATTTGTATCATCCAAGAATTGCTCATTTGTGTAATGTGATTCTAAGGCGTTGATCTATCTTTTCTATCTTTTTGTGAGCTCGTTTCCTAACAAGCAGTTTTGCATTAAAATAATAAAATTCATATGCGAATGGAAATGCTTGGAGTTATTGATTGATATAAGTAATTTTTTGTTTATACATGTAAATTCATCTAAGTAGATGTCTGACGAATATTATAAGAATAACCATAATAATAATAATAATTTAATTTTTAAGATTATATTTATGAAATACCTAAATAGTGTGTAAACTCATTCGTATAATTAATATAATTAATTTTAAAATTATATTTATAAATATACTAAATTAGTGTGTAAATTATTTGTATAATAATAATTAATTAATTTTAAAATTATAGATTTATAAATATTAAATTAGTGGTGTAAACTGATTTGATATGCTAATTTTTTGTTTTTTGTTTTTGAGATAAATTATTAAAAAACATAGAGAAATTTTTAGTGTTTAAGTTTTAGTAAATTTTTTCAAAAAATGAATTATAACTAATTTATTTTTGGGGTGGATGAAGGATGTAACTGAGATTTTTTGTGATGTGTTTTTTTTGTAATATGCATTAGTGTAACAGCATAATGCTTGCATGATTGCATTAGTGTGTTTATAGTTAAAAGTAAAGTATTAGTATTGGTCAAATATTATGCGCTGGATTTATTATTTAGTAACAATACTAATCTTGTGTTTTAGATTTCTGCGTCTTGTTTTATAGCGCACTGGTGCTAATATACTAAAAGTATGCATTAGTGTGTTTATAACGCATTAGTGTGGTTAAACCTAAAATTAGAAGCATTTGTGTTGGTCAAGTATCATGCACCCAATTTATCATCTAGTACCAAATTGAATGGATACTCTTATAAATATTATGCCTTAGATAGTTGTGTCTTGATTTATAGTGCACCAATGCTGTTATACTAGTATAATTTTTTTAAGCATGGACGAGTCAATTAACTTTTATATTAATATAATTTTGAAGTATAGATAGGCCATGACTTAGTTTTAAGAAGGTATAGTTTTTATTTATAGAAATGGTATGCAACTATGTGAATTTTGAATTTTCTTATTATTAGTTGCTTATTTTTTATGCAAAATATAATGCATATGTTCGCATTACTGCAACTTTTGAGTATTTGAATGATGGAATCTTATTTAAATTTTTTGTAAAGTTTTAATAAATAGAGTGTTCTTGTGAATAATTATTTTTTCAAAATTTATGATTGTATGTGTGTGTGTCATTATATCCTTGAAATTACAAGGCCTTTTGCTAGTGTGACCTAAAAGGGTCGTAACAATATCAAACAATTCTTTTTCTTTTTAAGATTATAGGTCTCAATGTCCTCTAGTGCACCATATAATTTTTCCCCAAATGGTTAAGACTAAAAACATTCTATTGGAGATTAATGAGAGAAGTATTTTAATATTTTGACATATGTCGACATACATATGTATTAAAAGTATAAACTCTAACAGTTACACACACACACACACACACACACACACACACACACACATATATATATGTAGAGAGAGAGAGGGAGAGGACTCTATATGTGTATGTAGTTCCATGGACAATGGAATTTTCTATCCTATACAAAAATAATTTCAAAGGTATATGTGCCTGTGTGTGTCTATTTATCCAAACATTGATATTTTTGTGTATTTGTAACCAAAAACACCATGTTTGTGGTCCTATATCCAAATGAACCAACTCATCATCCACATAAGCTTTTCGCCATAAAGAAAAAGGTGAATTGAAAAACCTCTGTGCGTTCCTAGCAGTAGGAACATGTGCATATTCTTGCATCTAATGACCCTCTCTGCAAAACCATATCCACCATCAACTTTTCCTAAGCATAAAGCACTAGCTCCTTTATGGTATGTAGTACCTACTCCTCTTCCTAATTTAGGATGGAAGTCTCATACAATGTAAAATTTCTCAAATTCACCACTGACTAAATGTGCATGTATGGTGGTAGGCTAAGTATGTAGGCATTATTTCCCACCTTTTATAATTTCGCGAAAGAACCATATTACATAGTCTTGATTTTCTTACCAGGATCCTATAGCCTATGGTTATTAAAATGTAGTTATACTGTATCTCCGACTCTAAATGACCTTTCTATTTAATGTTGATCATGCTTGGCCTTGCATTTTTTTTTTGAATTCTCTATTGCCTCTTATACCTATAAATGGATTTGCCTAATATTCTCAACAAATTTCTCTACTTTTAAAACATCCCCTGTGAGATCCTCCCTCATTCCTCCTTGCTTCCCATATACAACATCTAAAGCTGAAGGTGGAAAATATCCAAAATAAGTCTCAAATGATGATTTCCTAGTTCAAGTGTGGGTTTCCCTTTGTAGGAGTGTTGTAT
>APFE031539078.1:15065-53947 GCA_000404065.3 Pinus taeda
CATACCCTTCGCACAAAGTTGGGTATCAAAGATTCTGAGCTGCATCTGGTACTCAAATACCATGGCTGCCTACACAGATACATCCAGGAAGAGATGGAGTTCCTAAACATCTCCTCGCTCGGCATGGCGTACCAATACGCTGTCAAAATCGAGCAAAAGTTTGAACAACAAAAGCGAGACTTTAGATCTACAAATCCGAAGCCCAAAGGACAAAGCCAAGGCGGGGTGGCCCAAGACAATCCAATGAAGCCGTAAGAAAAGAACAACACCAAAAAGATGAAGAAGGACACAGGAAAGTGGTGTGAGTTCCACAAGAGCCCCACTCACAACACAAGTGAGTGTCGGACCAAGCAGTCGCTAGTGGCCGAGTTGAAGGCTTCTGAATCAGATGCATGTGTCGACCCTAAGCCAGAGCCTGATAAGAGGAATGACAAAGGGAAGCAGATCATTGATGCAGATCCTAGTGCCACTGTTGCCACTGCCAAGATCCAGAAAAATGAGCTCGAAAATCCAGAGGAAGGGGAGTGTCTTTTCCACTCACAAATGTGGGTGAAGGGTTCACCGCTACAATTCATTGTTGACAGTGGGAGCCAAAAGAACCTTACTTCAATAGAGGACGTGAAGTTGGGCCTACCGACTACACCACACCCGCAGCCATACAATATCGGGTGGCTTCATGAAGGATGAGATCTCGAAGTTCGCCAATACTGTCGCCTTCCCTACAACATCAAACCCTTCACAGATGAGGTATTATGTGATGTTACACCTCTAGATGTTTGCGATGTACTATTAGGCCAGACATACTTGTGGAGGCGGCATGCTATGTATGAGTCAAGGCCTCGTGATGTCATTATTTCTTTGGATAATTCATTATACAGGATACCGGAGGTAGCCTCACCTACCGCCACCTCTTTGATTACTACTAAGAAAGGCAGCAAGTTCATCTCATAGACTAGGAAATTTATTTTCAGTTTGGTTCGCTCCCAAAGTAAGGGGAAGATCATTGCCACTTCGATGACCCCCGTGAAGGATTCCTCCACACAGCAACAACAGCAAAGGGATACGGTCATGATAGAGCACAGGAACAATTTCTCCTCACCCACAAGAGTATCACACAAGTTTCAGGTGGGCGACAAAGTTTGGATGCATCTGCAGAGAGAACACCTTACCAGAACCCATCAGAAACTCAAACCACTCCGACATGGTCCTTACACCAGTACCAAGGCTACGAGCAACAATGCTTTGAAGCACAACATTCCTCCATTCCTTCACTTGCACCAAATGTTCAATGTGGACCATCGTCGACCATGCTTCCCACCATTTTTGGTCACATCAAAGATTGCAGAACAGCTCACCAGAGACCCAACTTAGCAGAAGCTTCCTCATCTCAAGGAGGAACTCAACGCAATGGGGACCATTGCTTCCTAACGGGGGAGGAATGATCCAGGTGGATTTTGGTGGCCACCCACCTATCCCATTTGGACCCCCGCAATTGTCTCTTTCATCTTTTTCAGTTTCCGTAATTGTAGCACAATTTACTATTTTTAGCAGTTTTTTCGGGTCTTGAACTTCCGAAGCCGTTTTGAGGCCCTCAACGACGTTTTTTGGGAAATATGGGGGCAGCATGGGTCCATGGACCGATGTTTCCCTTCCCAAAGTGGTAGTTCTCAGACACATCTTTCTAACGAGCTATCATACGCGTCAAACGGAGATCGTATGCCAAAGTTACGACCCCGGGAAATTGATGTACCAATTTACCCAAAACGGGACCCACAATTTGGTGTTTCATCTTCTAGGGGAAGGTTTTGGAATGTGAAGGGTTTTCCATTGTTTCTCAACAATAAATAGGCCTTTGAGCCTCATTGTAACACAGTTTGGAATAGTTCAGAGGCATGTAGCCGTCACATCTCTTCTCAGAGATAAGCTACCATCGCCCTAGCTGGTTTATCTCCATTTCTGGTTGTAAGCATAGTTCAGTATTTTCCATTAATGAAATGAAGTATTATTTCCACTACATCTTTGTGTATATGGTTATCTCTATATTTTGTTGTGTTCTTGTTTAAATCCGGATCAATGGTATCAGAGTGGTCTTCTTTTTCTCTGTTTTTCTTTGCATGTCCCCAACGAGGTCGGGATATAAGGAGTTAGGGCTTGAACTGGTCGAACCTTTGCAAGAACAGCCTCGCAAATCCCGATGGCCTCCCATGGCGAATGAGAAGAAATATGAGGGTGTAGGAGATCCTATCAAAATCTTGCTCGAAGAAGCCCTTGAGCGGCAAAGGAATGCGATGATGGATAGCTTTGCGCAGATCCTTCAGCGACTACCTAGAGGTGACGCATTGGCTTCCAGCAGCTACTTTGGAAATGCCATGCCCTTTAAGGTGCGAGTTAATTTTGAAATCCCCATATTTGAGGGTCAGATAGACGCAGATGCGGTAGATAAATGGTTAAATCTGCTAGAAGGGTATTTTTCTGTTCATGAATTTTCAAGTCGGGAAAAGATTGTTTTCGCTCTTCTCAAAGCAGCCCCCCACGTCAAGGACTGGTGGGAAACCTACTGCGAGCAGAAGGATGAAAGCACAGGCTCACTATTTTTGGCCGCACCCACTTGGGATTCATTTTGAGATGCCATCAAGGAGCAGTACTACCCTGTCAAAAGCTATGAGGACAAATACATCAAATGGACCATGCTGCGGGAGGGATGAGACCAAGATGTTCCAGAGTTCACAAACATTTTTCATACCCTTCGCACACAGTTGGGTATTAAAGATTTTGAACTGCATCTGGTACTCAAATACCACGGCTACCTACACAAATACATCCAGGAAGAGATGGAGTTCTTGATCATCTCCTCACTCGGCACAACATACTGATACGCTGTCAAAATCGAGCAAAAGTTCAAACAGAAGAAGCGAGACTTTGGATCTACAAATCCAAAGCCCAAAGGACAAAGCCAAGGTGGGGTGACCCAAGACAACCCGTCAAAGTCGCAAGAAAAGAACAACACCACGAAGCCGAAGAAGGAAACAGGAAAGTGGTGTGAGTTCCATAAGAGTCCCACTCATAACACAAGTGAGTGTCAAACCAAGCAGTCGTTGGTGGCCGAGTTGAAGGCTTCTGAATCAGATACATGTTCTAACCCTGAGCCAAAACCCAACAAGGGGAATGGAAAAGAGAAGTAGATCATTGATGTAGATCCTAGCACCATTGTTGCCATTGCCAAGATCCAGAAGAATGAGCCCGAAGACCCAGAGGAGGCGGAGCGTCTTTTCCACTCACAGATGTGGGTGAAGGGTTCGCCGCTGCAATTCATTGTCGACAATGGTAGCCAAAAGAACCTCATTTCAGCAGAGGTCGTGAAGTGGTTGGGCCTACCGACTACACCACACCCACAGCCGTACAATATTGGGTGGCTTCATGAAGGACGAGATCTCAAAGTTCGCCAGCAGTGCCGCCTTCCCTACAGCATCAAACCATTCACAGACGGGTTATTGTGTGATGTTACACCTCTAGATGTTTGTGATGTATTATTAGGCTAGCCATACTTGTGGAGGCGACATGCTGTGTATGAGTCAAGGCCTCGTGTTGTCATTATTTCTTTGAATAATTCATTATACAGGATACCAGAGATAGCCCCACCTACCGCCACATCTTTGATCACTGCTAAGAAAGGCAGCAAGCTCATATCACAGACTAGGAAATTTATTTTCTCTCTGGTTCACTCCCAAAGTAAGGGGAAGATCGTTGCTACATCCATGACCCCCACGCAGGGTTCCTCTACGCAGCAGCAGCAGAGCAGAAGGATACAGTCATGACAAAACACAGAAACAACTTCTCCTCACCCACAGGGGTACCACACAAGTTTCAGGTGGGCAACAAAGTTTGGTGGCATCGACGGAAAGAATGCCCTACCAGAACCCATCAGAAGCTCAGACCACTCCGACATGGTCCTTACACCAGTAACAAGGCTACGTGCAACAATGCTTTGAAGCACATCATTCCTCCATTCCTTCGCTTACACTGAGTGTTCAATGTGGACCGTTGTCGACCAAGCTTACCACCATTTCTGGACACATTAGAGATTGCAGAACAGCTCACCAGAGACCCAGCTTAGCAGAAGCTTCCTCATCTCAGGGAGGAACTCAACGCAATGGGGACGATTGCTTCCTAAGGGGGGAGGAATGATCCAAGTGGATGTTGGTGGCCACCCACCTATCCCATTTGGACCCCCGCAATTGTCTCTTTCAATTTTTCAGTTTCCGTAATTGTAGCACAATTTACTATTTTTAGCAGTTTTTTCGGGCCCTGAACTTCCGGAGCCGTTTTGAGGCCCTAAACGACATTTTTGTGAAATTTGGGGGTAACATCGGTCCATGGACGGATGTTTCCCTTCCCAAAGTGGTATTTCTCGAATAGATCTTTCTAACGAGCTATCATACACGTCAAATGGAAATCGTATGCCAAAGTTACGACCCCGATAAATTGATGTACCAATTTACCCAAAACGGGGCCCACAATTTGGCGTTTCATCTTCTAGGGTTAGGTTTTGGAATGTGAAGGGTTTTCCATTGTTTCTCAACAATAAATAGGCCTTCGAGCCTCATTGTAATAGAGTTTGGAACAGTTCATAGGCATGTAGCTGTCACATCTCTTCTCAGAGATAAGCAACCATCGCCCGAGCTGGTTTATTTCCATTTCTGGTTGTAAGCATATTTAGTATTTTCCATTAATGAAATGAAGCATTATTTCCACAGCATCTTTGTGTATATGGTTATCTCTGTATTTTGTTGCATTCCTGTTTAAATCCGGATCAAATACAAGATACACTAAGAATCTCATTGTAGTATCTATGTCTTATCTCATCCTGCTGGTCCTTCGCTCTTGTTTGCCTCTCTAGCTTCCCCTTAGTCCATCAAAGGATAACACATAGAGTCTCTAGGAGGGATTCCACCTAGCACTACTACAAGTCACTTCTTCTTCAATGAATGCAGGATGATGCAATCTTCTCTTCTAGGCTAGCCAACACCTGAGCTCCAATCTTCCTTCTAGTAGCTTATTTCTTCCATCAAAGAGCTACACATAAGCTCAACAACTTTACCCAACCTTTAGGTGTCAAGCTCTCATTATGAATGCTTATCAAGTGTTACTTTGGGCCATCAGCATTCTTCCCTCCACCAGTCCAATGATGCCCAGTATAATCATTGTTAAATATTCTCCTAGAAGAGGCTTTCAACCATCAAGACAAGCCTCCCAATTGGCTCCCACAAGCTACTACAAAAATAATCCACAAACAAGAATCCAACACCTACACGAATGTACCAAAAGACATACCTATGCTCATTGTTTTAGAGCCTGTCCTTCTACTATTGAATTCAGCCTATCTAGGGAAAGATACCAATCCCTTCTAGCCCTAAACATTTTCCCAAAAACCCTCCTCACAATTGTGGTTTCCTTCCTTAATAAGCCATCCCTATATGCTAAAGTTCTGGGCTACTTCTGGGCCTCAAAATAGAATTCAACCCTTCCCTTGTGACTACATCCTACTTCAGGACTCTTGTATAGGACTATGGTAGTCTCTTTTGAGTTCTACCCACCCACAAAGACCCTCAAAACAAAATAGAACTTGTCTCATGTTCCTCGTCCCTCCTACACAACAAACTCAGTCACCAAACAACCCTATAAGATCCCCTAACAGGCCCTCTCCTCCTCACTGGTCTCCCTCCTTTTCCTATGCCCAAGACAAAGATATTCTCTTCCTTCAATGAGCTTCTCTCTTGTTATGTGTTGCTCACTTTGGATGTCTAAAATGAATCACATAAACTTGTATTTATACACTTTAGAAGGGATCAACAAATTAGTGAAGAGACGTGACTTTTGGCTAATTTCACTTCAAGCCTACATGACTTGAACACCCAAAAAATTCATTGTCAACTTTAAAAAATCATATCTCATTAAGGAAATCTTGGAATTTGAGGATTCCCAAAGCATTGGATCCTCCTCGCTATCCTCTATCATCTTCATCCATCACATTTTGAAAATGCCTCATGTTTTTTGCCCAAACATTAATGGGTGCAAAACCCCAACCTTCAGTTCTAAGCCCACAATGACTCTTGTGGTGCTCCAACCTCCAAACCCTAAACCCCATGAATGCCTTATAATTCAGCCTCTTCGAGGGGGCAACCTCCTTTACATTACGCAAATGAACAATTCTTGGATGATACAAATGACGAGACCTCCTTTCTATATATAGGAGTCTAAGGTGTCATAATATAATCAGAGTCGACATAACAATAATAATGTAAGGGAAAAATAATAACAATAGTGGGCTTCTATGGGGCACAATAATAACAATATGGGGACTACATGGGCACAACAATATAATAAGGGAGTTGTACTAATAACAATAATGGGTTACACTAGTAGTATAGGGACCTAACATGCCCGTCTCCTTCAAAAAGTGTTGTCCTCAATGCTTGAGTAGTTCTTGATGCTTCTATATAAATTGTTGTCCTCCCTTGTGGAATCTTCAGTGGATAAGTTCTTCCACTTAATGAGATACTCTGAAATTGATCTATTTCGGAGCTTTCAATTTCTCGGTTCTATGACTGCTTTAGGTTCCAATATGATTTTTCCTTCCTTGTCAAGTTCTCGCAATACTGTTTGAACTGGGATCTTCTGCAAATTTTGAATGAGTTCCCACTCCTTTGGGCATATGGATATATGTAAGGCTTGATGTTTGGAGGAACACTTCGTGGAAGCAAATGAATAGCATGATCATGATCACGAATAGGTGGGAGGCCTTTGGGAGTCTCAAATACCTTGGAATGATTGTCCAAAACGTTTTGGAGATCTCAAGAAATATATTATTTTTCTAGTAGTAAATTTACAACTATATAGAGGCTTTGGAAAGAAAATCTACAGGTAAAATCATTGCATCATGTTCAAACCAAGGATAAAATGAAGCAGTCCATTCTAATATCTCAGGAGATCATCAAGTTGAAGAAACCCTCAAACAAGAAAGTTATGAATTAGAAATATTGAATAGACATCTAAAGAAGGAGAATGAATAAGTAAAGGCACAAAATGAAATCTACAAAACTAAAAATGACAACATTTGGATACACCTTGGTTTGTGGAATAAGAAAAACAAGAAACTGACAAATCATAACAAATTTCTTAAGAGGAAGATTACAGGCCTCCAACACATAATTCTAATGAAAAGGCCGAGGATGAAAATCATTGCTAAGAAATCAATAAGGAGTAACTTGGATGTCATTGATCAAGTATTTGAGGAGGTTCAGTAACAGGAAGGACTCACAACGTTTGAAATTTTTCATGAGGACATGCAATGGCTTCCGTATGGGGGAATGTTGAACCCCATAATTGCTTCTTTTTGACAACCCTTTTTCACTCTAATCCTTCCTTTTGGACAATCATAACTACAATTTGTGTATCAATTTACAAGGTTGAAAGCATAGTAGGTACATAATCATCTTATATTTCATAAATGTCATTTGTCTTTATTATTTAGCTTAATATCTACCTTAGCTACTAAATTACAACGATTCTACAACTGATGAATGTTTTTGTAGCTAAGTCCAAGGATCGATAGTTTGCAAAGCCTCGACCAATAAAAATGGCACATGGGTAGTTGAAAATTAGTTGGGAAAATGTTTTGTTCCTATTTGTTGAAGCTGGCTTGATGAACAAGACACTCTATCAGTTCAATCAAAGGATAAGTCAACCATTGTGGAAGGCAAATCAAGCGAGCGAGATGTATAGTTTCTGCCTCATCATTTGTTGCGTTGATAAAAAATCATGAGAAATATTACGATATCTAATCTCTTAAGTTAATTATATAAAATGTCAATTAGCATAGGCGTAAAGCTATAAAAACATTTATTGCATAAGGGTTTTATAAATATGCCTCTCAGTGTAGCTAAAAGGGACTGGAATTTTAGTTTTAAGCACTCTGTTTTGATATATAAAAAATTTGTTTCAATTCCATCCTACTATGCGATCTCAATGCATGGATAATTAACTCATGAAAGCTTTATAGTGCTACTTGATTCTCATAGGAGGCCCCCTATAGATAGTAAGGTCTTCGTTTATTAACAGTTAATATTTTAGTTCATATTTCCTATAGATTTTTGTCAATTCATTTGAGTATTTTATTTTTGATTCTTAGATACAAGTTTGAGATTGTTTTTGATAATCATTCTATTGTTCAGGTGAAGAGAGATTTCATATGCACATGGATAGAGTATAATATAACATAGCAGTAGAAGTATGAGCTTTACATTGTAGTGGTTTTCAATTACAGAACTAATCCTTCTTTAAATTAAAACAGATTCATTTGTAAGTGTGATTTTATTGTAGACAGTGATATGATTCAAGTACAAGTGTGATTTCCATTTAAGTGAGTGTTGTTTTTGAAGAGCGAATTTCATTCAAGTACAAGTATGATTTACATTTAAGCAAGTGGTTTTTTCAAGAGTGATTTTTAATTTAAGCAAGTGTGATTTTAAGAGAAAGAGTGATTCTATTTTAAAGAAAGCATGAGTGTTATCTTATGAGGCAAGTGTGAATTTTCTTTCAAATAGAGTCCAGTCATTATTCAAGTAAGGAAAGTAGAATTGATTTCACTTTGTATGAGTGTTTTATTTACTTGCATAGCTATAAATAAACATGTGTATTTTGATAACTCAAATTAACTTAGGAGTTGAATGAGTGACAAAGACTCCTAGCACATGCAGTGCGCATCCATTTCATCAGTTTAATAGCCTTGGTTGATAATTCATGTAAGTAATTTAGTATCAATTAAATTAACACTCACTCAACACATAACTCATCCAACTAAAATATCATTGAGATTTCTACAATATATAGATGAACTGAGGTGCTCAACTCAATAATTACCAAGAACTACTGAGCTCCACAAACTCTATTCACATTATTTATTTGATTTGAATTTAGCTCATTGACTCGATCAATCCACTAACTCCACTTGCATTTTGATATTTTCAACTTTTATTAGATTCTAGAGGCCCCACTAACTTTACCGACCATATGCCAAAATGTTTTGTTTAAGAATGTCTCTATAATACCAAAATTAGCTGAGTTGCATGAGGAATGGAAAGAAAAACTTGTAAAAATTAAAGCAAGTGTGAGTGTTATATTATGAGGCAAGTGTGAAGTTTCTTTCAAATAGAGTGTGATCAGTATTCAAGCAAGGAGATTAGATTGGTTTCATTTTGTATGCCTATTTTATTTACTTACATAAATATAGAGAAACATGTGCATTTCGATAACTGAAATTAACTTAGGAATTGAATGAGTGACAAAGACTCCTAGCACATGCAGTGCACATACATTTCACAGTTTACTAGCCCTCGTTGATAATTCATGTAAGTAATTTAACATCAATTAAATTACCAAACACAACTTGCATACTTTCTCCACTTTCACTCACTCAACACATAACTCATCCAACTAAACTATCATTGAGATTTCTCCAATATATAGATGAACTAAGGTGCTCAACTCAATAATTACGAAGAACTAATGAGCTCCAAAAACTATATTCATATGATTCATTTGATTTGAATTTAGCTTAGTGACTCGATAGATCCACTAACTTCAATTGCATTTTGATATTTTCAACTTTTATTAGATTCTAGGGGCCAAAACGTTCTGATTAATAATGTCTCTATAATACAAAAATTAGTTGAGTTACATGAGGAATGGAAAGAAAAACTTGTGAAAAGGCTCAGTCGCATGCAAAAACCTACACAAACTCAACTTGATCTCCTTAGTCGCTCCTACAAGCTTTCCTGCTAATGACTGTAAAGTTTCAGTCTCTCCCATGACTCACCATCCATGCGACTGGGCAAATGATGAAGGAAAAACACAACCAAGTTAGCTCAAATCTCATCCAAACTTTAGGAACATCTTCATCAACTCTAGAAAACACCTCCAAGCCTTTGTGACAAGTCTACAATGGATGACATAGGCTAGGGACTCCTTCAACAATTCCATGACAAGAAACCCCTAATCTTCCAACCTCGTCACCAAGACCAACACCTCCAACTCCTCAAGAAGCAATTTCAACCTATCTAAACACCTCCAACTCATGTAGAAACATCTCTAACTCTTTTAGCAGCATCTCCAACACCTGCAACAATAACATCAAGTCATCCATCTACCTCCAACATTGTAGAGGCACCTCCAATACATGCAACAACATATCAACACATTTAGAAACAACACCAATTCTTCCAACACATGTAGAATCATATGCAACACCTATAAAATAAATCCAAATACCTAAAACATCAAAATCTTCAACCAAAATAACATGTCCTAAATCCATCTCTACTCAACCTCTAAATCTCCTCCATTGAGTCATGCCACAACCAAGTTGACATCGATGCCAACCAATAACACCACCAAGCCAAACATCCATCACACATGCATGTGAAAAGCAGCACCATGACCCTATTAACATCAATGCCAAAAAAATTCCCCTTTGGCATTGATGTCAACCTCAATCCAACATCTAAGACTAATCTCCATACACTCTCCAAAACTAAAGCTGCAACTCTAAATCTAATCTCTATCCTTCCAAATTCTCTCCCTCTTTGACATCAATGGAAAAGGGCCATACCAAAGCCGAAGAACATTTCCAATAATGTCAGATGAGAGTAGGACTCCCCACTATCATACTCAACACCATATTGATGCAACCCAAAGATGCATCTCTTGGAATATAAGCATATGAAACAAGAAACTTTGTTTCCAACACCCATAACCAATATCAAGCAACCACTCAAACTAAACATGCTACCCCTAAGCATGTAATGAAGCTGCAATCACACTCTCTCTACTGTTGAAACATGTCTACTTGCTGCAATAAGCCTCCTTGCCAAGTGCAAGAGACTACTACTTATGAACCATGACTTTAAATGACCGAGAAATTATGAACAATGAAGTACAATACATACAATGTGTTATGGAGCAAATGAATGGTTGTGACAACTACATAGGACTAATGTATGACTCCTCTACACCTATCATCAAACAAGAATTTTATGGACCCAAGATTACATCATGCACCCAATGTAGTGGGCCTACATCAATGATATATAAAATAGAACATGACTTAGACACCCATTGACCCACACCTGGCTAATGACAAGACATACTAGACACCACGGGTCCATCCATGAGAAATACACCCAAAATATGATACAATGATAGTATATTGATTTTACAACTGCACACAATGTTTCTCTCATCTATATATGCCCAAAATATGAAATAACGTGAGTACATGACATCAATGAGCAAAGATATATGCTCCATATGTAGTAGCAACAATAGAATTACTATCCAACACATATTCTAGTGCATGGCCACTCAACACTTTGGCCATCACCATCCCAATAATGAAGATCCTCCAATAAGATCATAAAAACCACTAGCAACCACCACCATGCTCCAGATGTGCATCAAAAACAAAATCAACTGATAGAAACAACATAGAAATATGTCATGGAATCAACATATACATCCTCAATATCAATGTACTAAGCATCAATGAGGCTCAACAATAGGAAACATATAGTATCATCAACATAAATCCTCAGTAACAAATCAATAAGTGACATCAAATCATCAACAATAATAACATAATATTCAACAATAAAGTATTGTGAGAAGAACATAATTTCATCCTCTCCATAATGTACTATATTTCATCATCAACATGTATCAAAACATAATGAGCAACAACAACCATCCTCCTCATGTTTCATCCATCCAAAAATGCATGAGCAACAACATGATGCATCTAGAAATAAAAGATATAAGCGATAATATTCCAACATATCAACTAATATCAATGAAAGAAACATAAAAAACTAACTCAAAATACCAAGCATATGCACTACATGCTCCTACATAGGAATACAATGCCAACCATATGAAAATCTATTAGGAAGCAATACTGCTCCCCCTGAATGTGTGATCCTTGATCACACCTTGACCATGCACATAAGATAACCAGGTGGATGTCATATCTCGAAAAACATCTCAACATGAAACTCTTCCAAAAACCTTTTAGTAATAGTATAGTTGATCCAATCTACAATCAAATTGGAAATAAATAGATCAAAAATGAAAAAACACTTCAAACCTCATGAAATATCCCTGAACACATGCATCTCTTAATATGAATATTTATCTTCATGAACTCTTGCATATATGTCCACACATCCAAGAATCTACATGTAACTCATGATGCAACCATATGCTCCCACTGAGAACATGCAAGGCTCAGTTTTTGGTGGGAGTTCCTTGCCGCTCTTTTATCCTCCAAAATTTGATCTGCTAATCCTTCTTCTTTTCATATGGTTGTCCTTACATATTTTCCTCTTTCTGATTGGATCACCTATAATACATGGCAAATTTGCAATCCTTGGCCTTATGCCCAATATTGTCACACAAAAATATCTAAAAGTGTTGACATTGTGATCAACACCCTCCAAAATGTTTCCCACACCTAAATTTTGGAGCCTACCATGGATTTTATGCTTTATCACTCTATGATCCCTTCTTGATCAAATGATTTTTTGTAAAGTGTTTAAGTCTTCTTCCTATTCTTAAAATAGCAAGTCACTTGCATGCACATGCTTAGTATTTGATGGGTTCATGAGCACACTTCATTTATGTTATCTTGAATAGGAACAACATTCTCCATCAAGATAGTGATTTTGCGATGTTCAACTCATGTCGACAGTCAAGGCACAATTTCGTTGACAATCTCCCTCATTTTGGTTGCATTTGTACTTCTATTTAACTAAGTTTTCTCAATTTTTGCCTTTCATACTGTCTCTTTCACAAGTATCACTTTTATGTTCACAACAATAATTTTTGCTTGATTTCACTTTAATAATTGTTGTTTTCATGTTATATTCACTTTGGCATGTGTCGCTTTCAAGTTCTTTCACATTTTTCAAGTGTTGTACTCATGTTTTCCTACTTCTTAGTGCAAGTTATGAAAGCTTCAATCCTTCACCAGGTGATAAATGCTTCCTATTCATGTGCATCATTGACATAAAATTTCCTCCCATACTTGTGCATTAACTCTTTTCTAAGGTATCCTCACTATCACAGTGCATTAGTACTTCCTAGGATAAGTGACCTAGCATTTTTCTACCTCCCTCAATGAAAATAACATTCTAGTTGAACAAGCAACCATTGATGGAGAGAAATGCGGCCTCCCAAGCCTGAGTGCATTTCAGAAGAATGAAACACACTTGGAACAAGAAGGCACAATTCGGAGCATCGAAGCACACTTCATAACAACAACGTGCACTTTAGAAAAGAAATGATCCTTTTTCTCTTAAAAAGCATGTGTTATCGGCTATTTTGTCACATACTATCAGTGAGCCTCCTAATGAGATCAATCAACATCCTATTCCCACTTGTCACCATCTTGCACAAAACCCTAAGTAAGTTCCCTTCATCCCTAAGAATTTCAACCCTAAACTGCATCATCTGATCTAGTTTTAGGAATAATGCTTCCTATATGCCTAATGGAGCGTGATCACCTACAAGTTGCTTCATTGTGGCCTGCATTGGTCATCAGTAGGTTTCTCCCCTTTGCACCTGTGTTGGTTCTATAAATCTGAGAGAATGATCAATATTTTTAGAAGCTTCCCCTTCTAGGAGTTTCTAGAAGTTGTTTTAACTACTTACCTTGGATAAAACATTCAGATCCTATCATTACCTACTTTGAAGTTTTCACCACTTATCCTTTGATCATATCCCTCCATCAAAGGTGGATCTCAAACCTTATATTGGTAATTGGATAAGAACTCCCAATTTACCCTACTTCTCTATATATTCCTAGCGTTATATGTGGTTGGGGGTTGGCTTATGGAGAGTGATTCCACCCTTATGCTACTATAGTGAATGGTTATTAACTCATGCATTTAGGGTGATTAGAGGGGCATATTATGATAAGGAAAGGACAACTCAACAACTTGGAGGAGCTCTTCTAAAATATCTACTACTTATGGTTGTAATCTCCTTCCATTCCTATATGTGATGTCCTTATTTCATATATTTCAATACCATGTTGATCTATAGAATGAAGTATTTATATGATATTGCATAGATCTCATAGTCTCTTGGCTTGTGTTATCTGATTGTACAGGTTCTAATTTTGGCATTAAAATTTGGAATTGGAGCTTCCAAGCTAAAGAAGGAGTGAAGTGTGCGAAGGATTCCAGGTAGGCCTCACTCTGTCATCTATTTACTTTAAGGAAAAGCATTGGGTTCCTTGTCTCTTTATTGTTCTAGGTTAGCCACCGACCTAGGGAGATACTTTTGTCTGCAATCATAAATCACGTATATCAAATTGGTAACCATACTGGGGAACTGATTATTCCCTTGGTGGTTTCCTTTTCCATTATGTTTGATTACCTCCTTGACATACCTTTGTTGTATCATCCAACCAATAATAAACCTAGAAGTAATTTCAATGAGCCTTTTTTGCAATTTTTCTGCCATTTTCTTTGCAAGGCCCAAAGCTCCCCAGTGCCTCTGACAGAGCATTACACCTCACCTAGGCCCACTCTGTACCAGCATTGTAATGCATTGGTGCCTCTTATGAACTAGCGTTCGTCCCTATTTTTGCACAAATTTTTCCCTTTTTCTTGAGCCTCTCTTTGTTGAGCCTACTTCCAGCTGAAATTCCCTGAGCCTTGAGTGTCTTGTGGTCTCTCTAAAGCCTCCATTTGGTTTTCATGTGTGTTGGATTGCCTTGGTAATAATTGGTTTTGATTTTTCTTTGTTCTTATCATTAGGTCGGTTGCAAACTTGTTTGGTTTGATTTTTGATCACTTAGATGAATTGTTGTTCTAGTTCTCATTCTTAAAAGTGCATTTGAATCAGCAATAAGACTTTCAATCTTAGTTTTCATCATTTTGAAAATCAAGTGTTGTGAAAAAAACAAATATTTCATTTGCACCCAGGTTTTTGTATGTGAAATTGGAATTCCCTAGTGTGAAATTGCATATTTTTTCTTTCATTTTTGAAAAATTCCTACCACCCATCAATCATCGAGGGGGGCAATGAAATGTGTATGAGTGTTAATCGGATTTAAGTGACATCTCTTTCGATTTTTGGAATTTTCACCCAATTTCATTTTGAGTCCTCTATTCATGAAATTTGAGATTACATTTGATTTCATGGAATCCTCTTTGTTTAAAGAATTATCTTGCATAGATCACATTTGCATAGCTAGAATTCTCATTTTCATAATTGGAAAGGAAATTGTGCATAGATTACATTGCAAAGTTTTCAGGGGAATCGTGCATATATTACATTGCATGGTTTGGAATATTTTAATCCTTTGAATTGAATTGAAATAATGAAATTGAAAGATCTAGTTAGGAAGCTCTTGTTGGTTCATCATTTTTTGCACCTCTTACCTACACCAGCTAGCTTTCGTTGAAATTGAAAAGATGTTTTTGTCATATTAGTTGCATCATATGTGTGTTTAGGTGACATCAATTTTTGAGCCTTGAAACTGAAATATAATTCAAGATCAACTTTAAAATTCATCTCAATTAACCTAAGGAGCATTTGTAACATTAATGCAAACATCTAGAGGTCTAGGCTAGAGACATGTTCCAACGTCATTAAATGGAGGATATGTTGTTGTTTTCCAACGTTATAATCTAGGGGTGATATCTTATTCCACGTACATAAGTGTATAAGATTATTCTCCACATACCTTCAGGTATATCAGAAGGCACTCTACAAATGAAAAGTATATTGGAATGCTCTCATTGAATGGTTACGCCTTAGACATTACTACTATAGACTACACTCCCACGTACCGTTGATTATATTTTTGGAGTCCCTTATAGGTTTCTATTCATCCATAGGTAACTGAGTTTTCCACCTTATATACCGTGATACACTTAACACAATATTTTGGGAGTTTGGTTCCCATACGTTAAGTCCTTGGTTTGCCAAGGTGTATATTAAAGTTCACGATTGCTTGGTAAAACTTTATGCCTACTTACCCATTTGTTTTATTTGTGTCTTTAATTTATAAAATAAATTATTTGACCACGGAACAACATCCTTCCTATGGAAATACTCCTTAGTACATCTTAGATTGAGACTAATAGCTATAGTTCCTGAGTCCACCAATCAAGGAAGCCCCTCTGATGAGAATCCTGGTGGTGGGCTGGTTGCAGGTGTTAAGGATAATCGTTCAAAACTAGAAACGATCTACTCAAGCTCGGGTGGAACTTCTTCTCGGGTTTCCTTTGGAGAATCAGTCATCAACCTCCAAATTTAGTTATTTTGTGAAAATAGTAGAATTGTTTAATTTACCAGCTATTCGGCAAACCTTCAGATTTTCCACGGAATCAAAAAGAATTTAAACCCCAGTTTATAACCTTGTTGCATCCGTCATTCCACAAATCTTTATCGCATTAATTCTCCATCATTGATCTCAACACTCAATTTGACGGTTATCACTTCGTCCACTCACCAAATAGTCTAGACGATCTCTACCATTGATCAATTCCGATTGATCCAATAGTTGTCATGTAATCTCACGTGGAATCTTGCACGATGTATAACGAGCCGAGAGCATGCGAGAAAAGTAGTTTTCTCATGCTATGTGTCGGACACTAAGTGTAATCACATGAAATTTCATAATACAACCTACCTCTTTGAGACCACGCGAGAAACAATTTTCACCTACGAAGACCGCTTTTCTATTCTATTTAACTACTGCGCTTGTTAGCACACGATGACCATTAGATCTATTGGATCTGTCGATCGGACGATTCAAACCTTTTCCTGGGTTTGTTGCAAATTTATTAGGTTTTCCTCATTCCACCAAGGTTTTAGCACTTTTGCCAAGTTTAAACTATGTCTAAGTTATATTCAAGATATCGCTAACTAAACTCTGTGGTTTTGAAATACATCCCAATTAACTCAATACACAATGAATGAAGATTTAAATGTGATAACACAAGATGATATAAAATCTAGTTTTAAAGGGACCAAACTTGAAATCAATAGAATTCAGAAATATTTCGAAGGAAATTAAAACCTCTAGGATTGACCATTCATGCACAGAATACACAGAGACATAGAGAGATTTCAAAATTTTTTCTACAGTCTAATCCTCCACAGCCAAATCCCTTTACATTAATTCAAAACTTACATAAATACATGTACATACAACAACCAGATCCTAAATCAATGGATCAAAACTGCCTAATCCTATCTAATCTGCTTGACATTCTCCTCGAGAATCTCAACTAAGCCTAACTACTTGAATTAATTACAAGATAATCAAAATTCTTGAATTCTAGCTCAAATCCTATCTAGAAGTCTTTGTAAAGTGACAACTAAAGGATCCCACTCCTTTTCTTGTAAAGTTTTTTTGTATTTTTGGAATAAAATTTGAATTCTTTTGTCTTCAAGCTTCATGCTCTTGCATCAAACTCCTGAGGACAAAATTCTTCATGGGATCCTGCCCATGAGTTCTTCTACAGAATTTCCCAACTTCTGTAGCATGGCATCTATCATCCAGGTAGCATCAATAATTGGTTGATCTTTCCATTTGACCAGATACTGAAAATACTCCTGCCCTCTTGTCCTTTTAAACATTCTTTTGTCTAAAATATGTTTTGGCTGCAATGCCTTTGTTGTTGGTAACTGTTTTACCCAATCAACCTCTTGTTCTTCCTTATCTTCTGTTGTATCCTTTGCATTTCCACTTTCATACCTGTCCAAATCAGCGACATTGAAAATTGGAGATATTCCAATATTAGGGGGTAATTCAATTTCATATGAATTTGCAAAACATTTCCTCAAGACTCTGCATGGTCCAATCTTCTTAAATTTTACCTTGTTATACTCCCTTTTTGGAAGCCTTTCCTTCCTCAGATGTGCTAAACCAAATCTCCAACCTCAAAATTGACTTCTATCTTCTTCAAGTATGCTCTGCTCTTGTACTTTATGTTGCTATCTTGTAATTGTTGTTTTGCCTGTTCATGTATTGCTTGAATCTTTGAAGCAAAGTCTTCTCCTTTAGCACTTCTCATTTCAACTTTTGCCAAGTCTCTTATTTTAGACACTCCTCTTGGGTGCATTCTATAAACTATATGGAATGGACTCTACCCTGTACTCCTATTAGGAGAATCATTATAAGCATATTCAGCCTATGCCGAAATTTCATCCCACTGTTTTGTATGTTCACCTATAAGACTTCTCAAAAGATTACCGAAGCTTTTGTTTACAACTTCAGTCTGTCCATCAGTCTGAGGATGATAAGCTAAACTGAAACTCAATTTAGTACCAAGTTTCTTCCACAAGGTCCTCAAGAAATGACCAACAAATTTGGTGTCTCTGTCTGAAACAATCCTCTTAGGTAACCCATGTAACCTTAAAATCTCCTTAAAAAACAGATTAGCAATGTGAGTAGCATCACTAGTTTTATAACATGGAATAAAATGTGCCATTTTAGAAAATCTATCAACCACGACATAAATTGAATTATTTCCTCTTTGAGTTTTTGGTAAACTCAAGACAAAATCCATACTTACCATATCCCAAGGTCTATCTGGAATAGGTAATGGAACATACAAACCTATGTTTTGGCTCCTTCCCTTTGCATACTGACAGACTTTACAATTCTTTACATACTTCTCCACTTCAGATCTCATCTTCATCCAGAAATAAAACTGATTCAACTGCACATAAGTCTTGTCTACACCAAAATGTCCTCCACGTCCACCACTATGTTTCTCCTTGATTAAATTTTCTCTCATAGAACAATTTGGTATGCACAACTGATTTCTTTTAAACAACAATACTTCTTGCAAGAAAAGATCCAGCTACTTACTTTTGTCTAACATAACAAGATTTTTACAAGCTTCAAATGCCTCTTTAAAATATACATCTTCCTCATACAATTCTTTAAGAAAATCAAAACCCAACACTTTAATTTGACTTTCTTGAACTAGGATACTTTTTCTGCTTAAGGCATTTGCTACTTTGTTTGATTGACCATTTATATGTTTTAATACAAAATTAAAACTTTCAAGATATTCCACCCATTTTGCATGTTTCTGACTAAGCTTTGGTTGTTGCATAATGTACTGCAAGGCATTATTATCTGAATAAAGTATAAACTCCTTATACATCAAGTAATGTCTCCACTTTTTCAATGACTGTACAACTGCATAAAACTTCTTATCATAAGAAGAATATTTCTTCTTTGACTCATTCAATTTTTCACTGAAATAAGCTATAGGTATGTCCTCCTAATTTAAAAACACCGCCAATAGCTTCTCCACTAGCATCACATTTCACTTGGAAAATCTTATTAAAATTAGGCAAAATCAAAATAGGTTTTTCAATGATATTTCTTTTCAACAGTTGGAAGTTCTTCTCTGCTTCAGTAGTCCATTTAAATGGTTGTTTATCCTTCTTGATAGTGCCAATAATAGAAGCATTGATCTTACTAAAATTCCTTATGAATTTCCTATAAAAACTAGCAAGACCATGAAACTTCTTACCTCAAAAACACTTTTCAGTGAAGGCCACTCTATGATTTCCTTTATCTTCTCTAGATCCATCTTTAATCCATCAGCAGAAATAACAAAGCCCAAATATACCAACTCTTCCTTCATGAATGAACATTTCTTTAGATTTAGTAGCAACGTTTCTTGTTGCAGCTTTTGTAAGACATAATTCAGATGTCCCGTATGTTCCTCTTTAGATCTGTTGTAAATTAATATATTATCCAGATATACTATTACAAATTTACCAATAAATTCTTTCAACACTTCATTCATTAGCCTCATAAATGTACTAGGAGCATTTGATAACCCAAAAGGCATTACCATCCATTCATACAGTCCTTCATTTGTTTTAAAGGAAGTTTGCCATTCATCTCCTTCTCTAATCCTTATTTGATGATAACCACTTTTTAAATCTAGCTTTGTAAAATATCTTGCTCCTCTTAAACAATCCATCAAATCTTCAATTCTAGGTAAAGGAAATTTGTACCTAATTGTTATTTTGTTGATTGCTCTTGAATCAGTGCACATTCTCCAGCCTCCATCTTTCTTTGGGCACAACACTATTGGCACTACACAAGGACTCAAGCTCTCTCTAATCAATCCTTTATCTAATAGGTCCTGAACCTGTTTCCTAATTTCTTCATTTTCTGTGGGACTCATCCTGTAAGCTACTTTATTTGGTAGATTTGCCCCTAGAATCAAATCTATATGATGACTGATTTTTCTAATGGGTGGTAACTCATTAGGAAAATCATCTACAATGATATCACAATAATTCTCTAGCATCTCTTGAATTTCAATTGGAAAATCAGAAATTTTAGTGGAAGTAATTATTACCTTAGGTTTGAAAATCAATGCAAAATTTACCTCATCCTCTTCAATCTACTACAAGTATTCTTTTCCACTTAGCAGTAGGGTCTTTGGATCAGATTTTCTTGATGCATCCTCTTCTTCCATATGCAGCAATGTATGATTAATACCATCTTTACCAGATTTGTGTGTTCTTTTTTCCATCATGCATAGCTCCTCTATCATACTGCCAAGGTCTTCCCAGCAATATGTGACACACATCCATAGGCATCACATCACACAAAATTTTGTCTTTGTATTTTCCCAACTGCAACTCCACTTCACACTGTTCATTCACTAACAACTGATGTCCTTTTTGAAGCCATGACACCTTGTAAGGTGTTGGATGTTTCTTTGTCTTTAATTTCAACTTCTCCACCACTTCTGTAGAGACCAAATTATCGGTGCTACCAGTATCAATTATCATTTGATAGCATTTTCCTTGAACCTTGCACACAATCCTGAATAAAGTCTTTCTCTGTGCTGGTTCAACAACTTCCTTTGCTAGCTTTAACAAAACTTTGCTAAATACAAAAGATTCCCCTTTCTCTGGTACACTTTCTTCTTCTAGCACCTTTTCTGCTTCTTCCTCAGTCTTAGCAACAATTACATTCTCTGATTTGTTCCTACATTTTCTGGGCACTCATAGGCTCTGTGTCCCATATTATTACATCTGTAACATCTGATTTTTCTTCCTCTGCCTCTTCCTCCTCTTCCTCTGAAAAAACTCCTTCTGCCACTTTCATCACCTTCTGTGGGTGTATGCTGACTCAAGCTACTGCTAGCTCCATCTCTAGGTGTTGTAGATCTTCCTCTACCACCTTGACTTCCCCTTCCTCGGAAAGTACCTCTACTTCTGGAATATTGCTTCCTCATGAGTTTTTCTTCAGCCTTCAATACCATTTGATAAGCCTCTTCTACTGTTTTAGGAGACAACAAACTTATCTCATCTTGGATATCCATTCTAAGACCATTTACATATCTTGCAACCTTCTCATCTGTATCTTGAATTTGTCCAGCTCTTATGCTCACTTTGTAAAATTCCTCTGTGTATTCTTTCACTATCAAAGACCTCTATCTGATATTCTACATCTGTCTATATAATGAAAGTTGATAATCATTTGGAAAAAACTTACCTCTCAAATTTGCCATCATCCTGTTCCAATTTTTAATTGGCTGCTTACCAAGTCTTTTTCTTTCTGCCTGCACTCCATCCCACCAAAGTGCTACATGCCCTTTCAATTTTGTGACAGCGAATTTCACTCTCTTTCCTTCTTCCATTTCTTCATAATCAAAGAATTTATCCATGTCATTAATGCAGACTATCAACTCCTCAGGGTTTAAACCTCCTATATAAATTGAACCCTCAAGTCTGGGTTTAGATGTGGATCCCAAGACTGATTTAAATAATCTCATTTCAGGAGTAACTTCTGCAGGTTCCTCTTCTCAACAGCTTCAACTTCAGGCTCATTGACATCTCCATCTCTTTGATTTCCCATTTCCACTGCTTCTAGTCTAGCTTGCATCTATTGCATAGATTCCATCACTTCGACATTCGCAACTGGTCTTCCTCTTCTTCGACCACCACCATGTATTCCTCCAACTCTAAAAGCCATGTTGGATTTCTTTCTCTGATCTTCAAGATCTTGATCAATGTCAATAGCCTGCTCTAATACCACTAATGGTGGGATGGTTGCAGGTGTTAAGGATAATCGTTCAAAACCAAAAATGATATCCTCAATATCAGGTGGAACTTCTTCTTGGGTTTTCTTTGGAGAATCAGTCATCAACCTCCAAATTTTGTTATTATCTAAAAATAGCAAAATTGTTTAATTTACCTGTTATTCGGCAAACCTTCAGATTTTCCACGGAATCAAAAAGAATTTAAACCCTAGTTTATAACCTTGTCGCATCCTTCATTCCAAAAACCTTTATCGCGTTAATTCTCTATTGTCGATCTCAACACTCAATCCGATGGTTACCACTTCATCCTCTCACCAAATAGTCCTGACGATCTCCACTGTTGATCAATTCTGCTTGATCTAACGGTTGTCTCATAATCTCTTGTGGAATATTGCGCGATGTATAATGAGCCAAGGGCACACGAGAAAAGTAGTTTTCCCATGCTATGTGTCGGCCACTAAGTGTAATCGCGTGAAATTTCAGAATACAGCTTACCATTTTGAGACCGCATGAGAAACAACTTTCACCTACGAATACTACTTTTCTATTATGTTTAATTTCTGAGCTTGTTATCACGCGATGACCATTAGATCTATTGGATCTATTGATCGGACGGTTCAGACCTTTTTCTAGGTTTCTTGTAGATTTATCAGGTTTTCCTCATTTTGCCAAGGTTTTAGCACTTTTGCCAAGTTTAAACTATGTCTAAGTTATATTCAAGATATCGCTAACTAAACTCTATGATTTCGAAATACTTCCCAATTAACTCAATACACATTGAATGAAGATTTAAACGTGATAACACAAGATTATATAAAATATAGTTTTAAAGGGACCAAACTGGAAATCAATAGAATTCAGAAATATTTCGAAGGAAATTAAAACCTCCGGGATTGACCATTCAGGCACAGAATACACAGAGACACAGAGAGATTTCAAATTTTTATAGTCTAATCCTCCACATCCAAATCCCTTTACATTAATTCAAAACTTACATAAATACATGTACATACAACAACCAGATCCTAAATTAATGGATCGAAACTTCCTAATCCTATCTAATCTGCATGATATTCTCCTCAATAATCTCAACTAAGCCTAACTACTTGAATTAATTACAAGATAATCCAAATTCCTGAATTCTAGCTCAAATCCTATCTAGAAAACTTTGTAAAGTGATAGCTAAAGGATCCCACTCCTTTGCTTGTAAACTTTTTTTGTATTTTTGGAATAAAATTCGAAGTCTTTTGTCTTCAAGCCTCATGCTCCTACATCACCTGGTCCTTTTCCTTCCTTTGTAAATATTGGTGCTCCTTATAAGGAAATGTTGTCCCTTCCCGGATTTACCATTGGTTTACCAATTTGGTTATTTTCGACCCCTATGGTTCTAAATGTCCAAGCTACTTCTCAATTGAGTTCTCCCCCACCTTAACAACATCAACCTCATGTTGATCCTAAAGTTGGCCCTTTGCCTTCTTCACCTATTCGATCTTCTTCCTCTTCTTCCCCTTTGTATGGTGAAATCCTGCAAGTTAATAACTAGGTGGATAAGAAGAAGAAGAAAAATAAGTAGGGGGACAACCAAGTAACCATTTCTATGGAAGCAACTAGTATGGACAAGTCTTCCAATCAGCCCCATAAAGCTAAATCCCCTTGCATGTTATGTAAGGGTGACCACCTTCTTAGAGATTGTCTTGGTATTCCTAAGGTATTAGAAGTGTGGTCCATAGGATCACATCGGACTTTTTCACCAGCTTTTGTAGATCATGCTGGTGACAAACCCTCAACTAGTGATAGTAAAGTCCATGGGAAAAATGGTATAGTCAAATTTCCCTATAAGTTATGTGAAGGGAATCATCCTATTCACCTTTTTCCTTATACGGATGAAGCATAAAAAGTGTTAGAACACCTTGCAACTTCTTAGCCACGACTTCTACCTAGTTACTGGAAGCTTTCTCCCAATCCTCCACTAGTTGGTGAAGTGATTGATCAGAATCTGAATCCAATAAATCATGCTCTCTCTGAACGTGAATCCCATGAATTTGTTCCTGACCAACCATTGGTTGAGAAAATGGTTGACTCAATTCCACCTTCAGTTGATCATACCTTTCCTATAGAGAGTAAGGATCATACCACTCAGGTTCTTATTGTTTCTTCTGATTCTACCAGACAAGGTGGAATTTCTCCCATCCCTACGAAACCCCCTCCAAGGAAACAGGTCACTGCCTTTGATTAGAGTCGATTGATGGAACGTCGTCTCTCTTCTTACATGCCTTTTAAGATTATCGTAAAGGCTTATAATAAGGACATCCATCACTCTGTGATAGATGAGGGAGATTTTGATAGTATTCTATCCTCCTCATCTTGACAAGCTTTGCGTTTCCCACAACTTGTGTTTATTTCTCTCAATTTGTTAGCTTTTAACAGAAGAACTAGTCAAAACTTAGGGATCCTTCCTAAGTTTCCTATTACCTTGGGAGGAAAAAATGTATGTACTGATGTTATGGTTGTCATAGACCCTTTGGAATTCAAATTTCTCCCAGGGCGAGACTATGTTTATTCTAGGAATGAAGTTGTATCCACACTCTTTTGAATCATGTGCTTCTCGCGTGATGGAGAGATTGTGGCTATCGATCAAATTTCATTTGTTGGTCCTAAATTGATTGATAATAATCCTACTTCCCTAAGTGTTCCAAATGTGCAAGTGGTATATTCCTAGCCACAAGTTATTTATGTGTCAATTTATCCCATTTACATACTACTGCTAAAGATGATCCTTTCACTGTCTACTCAAATTATTTTGACCTAGATCTGGTAGGTGATATGCTAAATCATTTACTGGGGGCATTGGAGTTTGATATTTCTTTTGGATCCTTTGATATTTATCCCTTCCAGTGCATTGTTCTTCCATTTGGTGAAAACCTCTTGGAAGTCGTGGTCTCTCAGAGGCCATGATCAGGTCCCTGGAGCAGAGTTCCTTTTCTTGTGTTAAGCTCCTTAAAAAATGAAACAAGGTTCCTAGAGCAGAGTTCCTTTTCTTGAGTCAAGCTCAGTAAAAAATGAAACAAGCTCTTATGAGGATAGTTCTTTTACTATGTCAACCTCATTAAAAAATGAAATAGGTTCCTATGAGCATAGTTCTTTTCCTGTTTCAAGCTCGTTAAAAGATGAAACAGATCCCCTTTCAATTAGATTCTTTGATTAGATCTCATAAATTCTCAGTCGAGTCTTTCATTTGATATCGTAATTGAACCTTAATTCCATCCACCAGTTCGTACCTAATAGTCTACTTAGGTGCATGAAATTGAGCCATTATGTTTGGGGGCATGCAAACTTATTTCAAGTATTTTTTTTCCTATGTTTCAAGATTGTGTAAAAATGAAACCAAGTCCAAGCATACTTTCACATGTTTCAAGTTTTTGTAAAAATTAAACTGATTTCAAGCATAGTTTCCCATGTTTCAAGCTTCTATAAAAATGAAACCATTCCCATTTTATCCCTCATGATTGCCATTTTTATCATGTTGTTTTTTTCCATATGAGCCTTGGTTTTTTCATTCCATCATCACCATCTTGTTGGTTGATCATATGCTTTCACTTGGTTTTTACCCTTTCCCGAGGAACCACTACAATGAGTGGTCTTATTAGCTAGCCTCTTGACCTTTATGAGTTTTGAGCAGTTCCATCATGACCAGAACCAATTCTTATCCTTTATAGCACTCGTTCCTCTCGGAGGAGTCCTCTTTTAGCTCTTTTCAAAATCCTAAAATATGAAAATATTGTTGAGAACTTTCCTTTTCAAACTCATAAAAGTAAATGAAAATATGTTTACTCATTATAAGTTTAACCCTTTTCTTGACCGAGATAGACTATTTACGAAAAAGGAATACCTTATTCAAACATGGCTAAGAGGTTCTCTTGGGTATTGTTTTCTACCTTTTCGTACCTAAGGGACTACCTACGAAAATGAGCATTCGAAGTTTTATTTTTCGCCTCTTTTTCAAACTCTATAAACATGAAAAATATGTTGAGTTTTACCTTCGCTGGACTCATAAAAACATCAAAAAATGATGGACTCATCTATCATATGAGGCCAAACCACTCCTTTTCAAGGTTCATTGAATATACTTGGAGGGATTCATCCAAAGTATGAACTTATAGATCAAGCATATGTTATCCTCCTCAAGCTTGTTAAAACATAAAGAGGTACTAACCAGTATGGTTGGGGAAATTGGGAAAACAAAGGATTCCATTTTGCTAATGGAAGCAAGTCATTCTTTAAGAGGACACTCTTCCACTTCATCTCCATGGCTATTAGGTTGGGTAATATGCTTGTCTTTTGGTTATCATACCATTTTTAGAGCCTCCATTTTGGTTCTGGGTCAATGTTTCCAACTCTATTCAATGTCATCGATGTTTTCAAGAGAATTCATTTAGTTGATATCTGCTACAATAACTCTTAAGCCTTCATTTCATGTCTAGATTTCCTGATCCAGTTCCTTGTTAGCATCATTCTAATCATTCTGTCTCAATCATGATACATGTTTCAAGTTGTTGATGGGGGATACATCAAGGTGCTCCTATGACATGTTGCTTCCTGTCGAAATCAACACATCATCCACGAAGTTGACTTAGAAGCACACCTCTAGTGCCTTAGTGCATGCATACATCAATGGAAAGTTTCCTCGATCTCAGTGATAGGTTTATATCAATGGCTTTCGACCAAAAGGTTCTATGTGGTGTTCGACATCAACTCCTTTACTCACACCATATGGATTGTATCATAGCACCTTGAGAGACATTAACATCATTTGTGGTTTCTCTCACGTCTATTAATGACTTATATCATTGGTTGGTAATCAGATGGTGTCTACCATGTTCGAATCCAGCACATTTATTCACATGGTTAAACTTGTACATTGCTTGGTCATGTGAACAAGATAGAAGACATCGGATCTAGCTTCATCCATCTGCGCTACGATTTCAGGAGTTATACAAATATCACAATGTATGATGGTCGTGATCATATAAAGAATCATCCAATCATGGGTCCACCAGTTACATATGTGGAGACGTATTTTGATCATTATACATGTTAGGTTAGCTTATGAGCTGAGTATGGGTATGCCTCCCTCAGTAAACAAAGACATCATGTTGTAAATTTATTGTAACAGATGAAGCTCGTTGATTGTCCTTAATCCTGAATTGTCACAAGGTAAAGCACTTTAGTCATTAATCATCATATCCGACTTTGAGCTTTAGGGGTCATTCTCTTATAGGCCTTTGTGTCACATCCGCTCAATGAGCATCATAATGGGATCAATCAACATCCTCCATTTTCACCATCTTGCATAAATCCCTAAGCATGTTCCCTTCATCCCCCAAAATTTCATCCCAAAAATGCATCCTCTAAGCCAGTTTTAGGACCAATTCCCCCTATATGCCTACGAGGGTGCGATCACCTCTAGGTTTCCCCATTGCGGCCTGCATTGGTCACTGGCATGTTACTCCCTATTGCACCTGTGTTGGTTCTATAAATCTGAGAGAATAATCAGGATTCCAGAAGATTCCCCTTCTAGGAGTTTCTAGAAGTTGTTTTAACTACTTACCTTGGATAAAAAATCTGGATCCTATCCTTCCCCACTTTGGATTTTTCACCACTTATCCTTTCATCCTTCCCTCCATCAAAGGTGGATATCAAACCTTAGATTGGTAATTGGATAAGAACTCCCAACTTACCCTACTTCTCTTTATATTCCCAGCCTTCTATGTGGTTAGGGGATGGATTTTGGAGAGTGATTCTACCCTTATGATGATGTAGTGAGTAGTTATTATCTCATGCATTTAGGGTGATTGGAGGTGCATACTGTGAAAAGGAAAGGACAAGTCAACAACTTGGAGGCACTCTTCGATCAACTGCTACTTATTGTTTTAATCTCCTTCCATTTATATTAATGCGAAGAATTCATTGTTTTCCTATATGTGATGTCGTTATTTCATATATTTCAATACCATGTTGATCCATTGAATGAAGTATTTAGATGATACTGCTTATATCTCGTCTTTTCTTGGCTTGTGTTATTTGACTATACAGGTTCTAATTTTAGCATTGAATGTTGGAATTGGAGCTTCCAAGCGAAAGAAGGAGGCAAGTGTGTGAAGGATTCTAGGTAGTTCTCACTCTGTCATCTATTTAATTTAAGGAAAAGCATTGGGTTCCTTGTATCTCTGTCTGTCATCTATTTAATTTAAGGAAAATCATTAGGTTCCTTGTATATCTGTTGTTCTAGGTTAGCCATTGACCTAGGTGAAATAATTTTTTTCGCAATCGTAAATCCCATACCATAGAGTGCATGGTGTAGTTTTTAAGCATGAAGTCTTCATCCTTCCCTTAGGATGCATGTCACAGTCACGAAGCCTAAACCCTTTGTCCTTCCCTCCTCCCTTTGGTCACATGGTGCAACCTTGAAGCCTGAAGCCTTCATTCGAGTTCTCTCCTTCAACTCCAAGAAATTCACCCTCATTGAGCACATGATGCATTACGAAGCAAAAGCATGCAAAGTTTTGTGCTTTGACTATGCACCCTACTTCCTCCTAGTTCCTCTTGAGCACACAAGTGCATTGGGAATTTTCAAAGTCGAATTGAATTTTCCTTTCGTGTTAACCCCTACACCATCCTTTGTCCCTTGAGTGCACAAGCACAACTTGAACCAATGAATGATTCCTTTTTGTGCTTTGGACCTGCACCATGTGCACTATGACCTTGATTTCTCTCTCTCTCTCTCTCTTGCTTGAGCGCATAAGCACATCTTGAAGGAATCTCATTAGCCTTTACCTTTCACTACCTTTAGTGTAATAAAAATGAATAGTGGAGACTGCCGAATTCACTACTGAGTTTGACTGTGCCCTCTTAATCAAACCTCCTTTTTGTAACTCTCCCACAGGCCTATCATGATCTGATCATTCCATGAGCTAGGTAGTAATAGAATAGATGTTTTTAATATTGATTTTTCTTTGTCATGGGTAATCTTCATTCACATGTTTTCCTTCTCAGAATGACAAGGTAATGCTCAAGGAAGATGTGAATGAGAAGAAGCAGAAAAGCACTTGTAGAGAAGAAGCATAAAAAAGAACCATCCTAAAGACATGAAGCAGATCATGACATAAGATAGAATGAAGACATTGCATGATGACTCAAAAGACTCCAATACTAATCCAAGACCCTTTAGAGGGTAAATATGAGAAAAAAAGTATTTCTTTCACAAAGATGAAGTTGATATCAAATATATAATAAAGAGGTCAAAGACACGACAACAAGGAGAAAATCTTGGCATTTCCATAACATCATGAAGTTCGTGTAACCATTGTCAAGTTGTGGTTGGTACAGGTGTCAACACAATGTCAAGTGTGTCTATGTTTCATGTCACTTCATCATCTGGAATGTAATGATGTATTCCTAAGGAAAGAAAAAAATGTAATGTGTGGAAGTGCAAGAGTCATATGTGGAACATGAAGAGTCACATAGTAATATATGTCCAAACGTCATATAGAGAAGGCCAAAGGCCATTTAGAAGTTTAAAATTTTTTTAGAAGCCTAAAAGACATATTAAGAAGTCCAAGAGTCATGAGGGTAAACCACGAGTCAAGAGGATATGAAAGGTAATTCCTCATTATAAAATCAACCTCATAACACAAGAAAAGGGCTTTTCGAGAGCTAGTCTTGGCTTCTCTACTTGGAATAGGAGAGAAAACTACTCTTTCGAGAAGAAAGAAGTGACTTAATGTTCCACTACTGGAACTAGAGCCTCATCATTGTAATTGTGTACTTAGTTCTTTCACTTAATTGAAATTCAATTAGCTAATACATTTTCATGCATGTATCGTGAATGTTTTAGGAATATTATTAGGATGTTTATGGTATATGTTGTGTTCATACTTACCAGATATATTGAAATATTTTAATGGCTTTGGTACTCATCTTGTTCAATGGGTGTTTTATTCACTTTAACAATCATTATGTGAACTATTTTACTAACAAATCTTTTCATGCCCTCGTCTATCTCTCTTAGGTTAGTACTATTACTTCCTTTAAGAAACTCACTTTCATCTCCTGCTTGTGAAGGTATCCTTTTACACATTGCAATCAATGTTTCACAATGTCAACTTACTTGCTTGTTCAAGGTATATGTATATAATCTCTTATGTTATTCCTTGAAACCAAGGTGAACCTTTGTGTTATGGTGGATGGGTCGATACTCTAAATGGGGTTCCTACTCCAAACGATGTGAGGTCTAATTTCGAATTCACATCAGGGAGACCCCATATATGTTGGAGGTATCCAACACCATCAATAGGTGGGAACATGTGTGCACAGGTGCAAAAGTCGGTGTATAATTCCTATTCATGAGAGGTTGTTTCGTTTAAAACCCCCATGAATTTCATAAAATTCTAGGTTTTCCATTTTCTCCAATCAGTGACAAGTACTTCAGAAAAAAAGTTTCTGCTTTCAAATTTATGGTTGTTAAGGACCTCCACCTAATTTTAGCTTGTTTGTTCCATATAGGTTAATTTGCAGAGAAGTAGACAATGGGATTATTGTTCCATTAATAGCCCCATGTTGGAAACAATATTTAATACTGAGAGGGGGGGTGAATCAATACTAAGGATAAATTTATTTTAATGCCAATTTATACTTTCATTCAATCTTAGCAATCATCATGTGAGAAACCATGAACATATCATGTAAAGAAACAATATAAATCAACACATAATTACACACACAAAGATATGATGAGAAAACAACACATGGAAAACAAAGGTTTTAATGTGGAAACATAAAATGGAATAACCACTAATATATTTTGCAGCCATTGGCCAATTTGTTTTTATGGGGAGGTGCATAATGATGATGGCAACATGCTCAGAAAATTTTAGGCCAATCTAGTATACCATTTTGGATATATGGGTTTAAACAAGCTGCTACAGGGTTTCCTATAGTTACTACAGGGTGTCCTAGTTTTCTACAGGAAACTAGCTTAAGGCTATAGGAAAGTAGGGAAGGTGAGATGAAGTGTTGGTAAGGGGAATGACAGTTGTGAAAACTAAGGGGAAGGTGAACATCACCCATGGCCTGTTGGGAATAATACTGAGAGGGGGGTTGAATCAGTATTTATCAAATCAATAACTTTTTCTTTTCATACTCAAATTTATATACACTGCTTCAATGAGGAGAACTTGCGTGTGCACGCAATTGTCTTTAAAGCAACCGTCGTATATCCAGTGAACCTACGATTCAGTTAATTCATCATATATTGATCTTTAATCAGTGCATCGGTACTTTATTAACCATTTAAACAGTAACCATGTGCAATGATAATAGAATAAGCCATCACACATAAGAAACACACATGAACACCAAGATTTAAGGTGGAAACCCAATGTGAGACAAAAACCACTTGTTGTTGTCGTCTATGTCTTCTTTTAATATAAGAAAAACCTATTTACAATATTGTACTATTTTAGACTCATACCAGTACGTAGAAACCCACTTTCAGAAGGCTACAACCTTCTCTCGTTCTCCAGCTTCTATTGGAAGGGAGCTACAACCCCCTAGCTCTTGTACTAGCTGATATGTTTACTAGTACATAGGCGCCGACCTACAAAATGCTCCAACCTTAACTTAGTCTCTAGCTGCTACTAGAAGGGAGCTCCAACCTCCTAGGTCTTGTATTGGCCGATATGTTTACCAATACGTAGGCACCGGCCTATAGAAGGCTACAACATTCTCTCTTCCTCCATGGGCCACGTTTCATTAATTTTCAAACTAGATACTCCTAGTACACAACACCACAATCTGAAGGTCACGTTTCATCAAATTTTCATACTAGACCCATCAAAAACATTAAATCTCAAAATCAATCACCACTACAATACAACCAATCATTGAAAAACCCATCAACACTGAAGAAAATCACAATCAATCAATCTGATCATACATAACACTGTTACCAAAACAAAAAGCAGAACCCAGAACTCTGCATCAATAACCATAACCAGCTACATCTTCAAACATCATATTTCATAATGTATATGCTACTTCTAAGTACCGAACTAGCGTGTATATGCGCCTTCACTAAGGCAAACCAACATATAGATCTGCAAACATTAACCTACTATTTCAATGCTATCCCAGACTTCAGACATACCCAGATCATAACATTTACAGAATAAAATATGCGTTAGCATTCATATCTAGACTATCCATGATCAGAGCACATAATGATAATTCATTTCAAGCCTTATGATCCTGATCCATCATCAACCACTTAGGTGCATCCTTAGTTCAGATCAAGCAAAGCACTAGAAACCCATAACATGCATATTTTCTTTTGATCTAACTCTTCATTAGATATTTCTTACTTGCACACTTAGCCCTTTGATCTTCTCCTCCTTATATACTTAGATCCTTTTTCAATACCTCAGACCAATACCTCGGAACAAAAACCTCAAACCAAATACCTCGGTCCAAAAACCTTAGACCAAAACCTCGAACAAATACCTTGGACCAAAAACCTCGAACCAATACCTCGAACCAAAATATTTATTTTCCATCCCATACGCACTTTTCCTTCTATTAATGTGTGTGCATATGTATATGCTCCTTCTATTCTATGAGACTACGTGTATACACTACTTGGACAAAGTGAACCAGCGTGTAGTTCTTAAACCATTCTCTTTCTTCCTATTGCAATGTGAACTGTCATCTATGTGAGTTTCCATCAAGGAAAACACATGTATCATAATGCCAACAATCTCCCCCTTCAGACTTGATGGATACCACAACACCAATATACTCTCCCCCTTTGGCATCAAGGGAAAAGGGAGGACCAAGATATTCTCCCCCTTTGATATACGTTATGTTTTCCACACTCCCCCTGAGTACATGCAGAATCTGCAGAGATATGTTGCAAAAGAATAACATGACTCTATAACTCAACTAAGTGAGTATGACCTCCCTAAGACCAATGACTCATACATACATCAATCACCCAATCAAGTGGGGATACACCAAATTGGACTCATCCACCCAACCAAGTGGGAATATACCAAATGTTTATACATGATTGAAATAACAATTATTACATCATCCTTCCCGTGCATAGTGGGGTTACAAATTAGGTCTTTTCATGGACTTTACATCAAATGATATACATGACATTTATAACAAGGACCAATGATCTAAGAAAGACCATGATAGTCATCAGCAACTATCATACACCATGTATGATCTACACCATAAGTATCTATCAGCAGCATCAAGATCAACAGCTTGTATATGTCCATCATCAAAAAGAGTCACCTGAATCAAACAACTATGTGGATCAAGCAATATACGTATCATCATGTACCAAGGTCTAATATAATGCCAACAATGCATTATTAGAAACATATGGTCCCCCTGAACCTATGCCAATTGTTCACTATCAAATATGAGCATTGCAACTATCAGTAAGAATCATCAAGGCATCATCACCAATCAGAAATGCATCAATTCATCAACAACTTATGAGGGCTAAAAACATTTCCACATCAGCAGACTGTAATCATCATCAATCAGAACATAAAAGATAATTGACTAAACCATATCAGACCCCTTTTTTCGAGTTTGTCCCACTGCTTCCTCAACAAAACAACATATACGTGATTATGCAACTTCTAACTTGTGTATATATGTCACTTGTCTTCATGATAACTACGTATGAGAATTGGAATTCTGAAGTTTCACACTTTCATCTCCCCCTGAGTCTGTTATGTCTGTATACTGTGCTATGCCACATCTTTCTGACTGTACTTCCTTCTTCTTCCATTCCTTGGAGTGTGATGATGTTTTCTCGTTTTGGTATGTTGGCCAAAATTTGCTTATATATTCTTTTGTTATATGCCCAAACTTTTTACAACCATAACATCTTATATGTTTCATATTCCCTCTATAGCAGTCAATGGCTTTGTGACCAAACATATTGCAAGAAAAACAATGTCCCTTAAAGTACCCAGAAGTTGATGATCTTTCTATGTGATAGTTATTTTCTTGAACCATTCTACTTTTGCACTTTCCTGCAACATGTCCAAAATTATGACATATAAAACATTCAACATTATTCATCAGAGGAAATAACCTATTATCACTTCCACAGTAAGGAGTAAATGATTTTCTTTGAAGTCTTTCTTTTCTTGGTTGTTGATGGGGTTGACCTCTTATCACCTTGTTGAGAATTTCATATTTTGCATTAGAGTTCCTTGCCTCATCTTGTGAGCTAGCTTCAACAGTTTCATGAAACCAAGACCAGTTTTGATGGTAGGATACCTTTGACTACTAAGAATATTATTGAAAATCTTAGTACTATCTTGAAATCATAACAGTTTATTCTTGTCTTCTAATTTACCTTTTAAGATATTTACCTCAACTTGATATTGCTCTTCCTTTTCTAGATATTGCTTCTTCATGTTTTCTTTAGCCTTTGTTACTTCTTCCACTTGTTTCCTTAATTTGAGAATCTCATTTTCTTGTTCTTCATCTGCTTGAGGTAGTTCTTCATTCTGCTTATTTGAATTTTTAGGATATTCTTTTAGAGAGATCATCTTAGCTTCAAGACTTTCATAGTAACTGGATCTATCTTTAAGTCTCTTGATTGTTGTACTCTTTTCATTTACTTCATTTCTTAATGATGTCACTTCATCCTACATCTTTTGACATTGATCTTCCTTTTCCTTATACTGCTTCCTTGCTTTGTTTCCTTCCTCCAACTGAGCTTTTAATATGGTAACTTATTCTTTGAAGGCACACTCCCTTTTGTTAAATAGATCCTTTTGATCTCTAATTTTATCTGTGAGTATTTTAACTTCTACCTCTATATTTCTTTCACCGTCACGTTCAATATCTTTAACATTACATGAACAGAGAAAAGTATCACTAGAAGACCAAAAAATTGTACCTAATACTTCTTTTTCTTGTTCATCTTCAATCTGAGGTGATTTTGAATCTGAATAGTTGCTTCAACCTAATGGTCAATTGTCTCTCCTGCTGTCACTATTCCTTTGAGATTTCTTATTCTTTTGAGGCACTTCCTTCTTTAGCTTCTTTCCCATTGTTTCTATGGATCTCCTTCAAATGATCAAGCTTCTGCCAAAGGAACTGCTCTGATACCAATTGTTGGGAATAATACTAAGAGTGGGGGGAATCAATATTTATCAAATCAACAAATTTTTCTTTTCATACTCAAATTTATATACACTACTTCAATGAAGGGAACTTGTGTGTGCATTCAACTGTCTTTAACGCAACCAACGTATATCCAGTGATCTTATGATTCAGTTAATTCATCATATGTTGATCTTTAATCAGTGCATCGGTATTTTATTAACCATTTAAATAGTAACCATGTGCAGTAATAACATAATAAGCCATCACACATAAGAAACAAACATGAACACCAAGATTTAAGGTGGAAATCCAATACAGGACAAAAACCACTTGCTGATGTCATCTCTATCTTCTTTTAATATAAGAAAAACCTAATTACAATCTTGTACTAGTGCATAATCATACCAGTACGGAGGCACCCACCTGCAAAAGGCTACAACCTTCTCTCATTCTGTAGCTTCTAATGGAAGGGAGCTACAACCCATTAACTCTTGTACTAGCCGATATGTTTACTAGTACATAGGCATCGTCCTACAAAAGGCTCCAACCTTCACTCGATCTCTAGCTACTATTGGAAGGGAGCTCCAACCCCCTGGCTCTTGTACTATCCAATATGTTTACCAGTACGTAGGCGCCAGCCTATAGAAGGCTATGACCTTCTCTCTTCCTCCAGGGACCACGTTTCATTAATTTTCAAACTGGATAATCCTTGTACACAACACCACAATCTGAAGGCCATGTTTCATCAAATTTTCATACTGGACCCATCAGCAACATTGAAGCTCAAAATCATCACCACTCCAATACAACTAATCACTGAAAAAACCATCCACACTAAAGAAAATCACAATCAATCAATCTGATCATTCAGAACATTGTCACCAAAACACAGAGCAAAACCTAGAACTTTGCATCAATAATAAGAACCAATTGCATCTTCAAACATCATATTTCATAATGTATACACTACTTCTAAGTACCAAACCAGTGTGTATACGCACCTTCACCAAGGCGAACTAGCATATAGATCTACAAACATTAACTTAATACTTTGTTGTTATTCCAGACTTCAGACATACCCAGATAATAGCATTTAGAAAATAAAACATGTGTTAGCATTCAGATCTAGACTATCCATGATCAAACCACATAATGATAATTCATTTCAGGTCTTATGATCCTAATCCATCATCAACCACTTACTTGAATCCTTAGTTCAAATCAAGCAAAGCATCAGAAACCCATAGCATGCATATTTTCTTTTGATCTAACTCTTCATTAGATATTCCTTACTTGCACACTTAGCCCTTTTATCTTCTCCTCCTTATATACTTAGATCCTTTGTCAATACCTTAGACCAAAACCTTAGACCAATACCTTAGACCAAAAACCTCGGACCAAAAACCTCGGACCAAAACCTCAAACCAATACCTTGGACCCATACCTCAGACTAAAACCTCAGACCAATACCTCGGACCAAAATCTTCATTTTCCATCCAATACGCGCTTTTCCTTCTATGAAAGTGTGTGCATACGTATACGCTCCTTCTGTTCTGTGAGACCACGCGTATACGCTACTTGGACAAAGCAAACTAGGGTGTAGTTCTTAAACCATTCTCTTTCTTCCATCTCTAGAGCTTGATCTGTAATCTTATTGCACTGTGAACTGTCATCTATGTGAGTTGCCATCAAGGACAACACCTAAACCATAATGCCAACATGGCCTAGCCCAACACTCCAAGAAGGTTAGACTTGACTAAGATAGCTTTCTCACAGTAACTGGAAGACATAATTTTAGAATCACCAAGCTATGAAGACCTGTGTAGAAGAAAACAAAGGAGATTATCACCTATAGAGGACCATGGATCAATTACCAACTCAGTAGCAACATGCATGCCTCTCAAACAACCATCAAGTAGGTACAGGTATGCAATATTCTTGGCCTCTTCTCTTGAGAATATTATAGTTAGAAATTTGTTGTCAATGCATAATAGGTGAGGTTTTATAAATCTAAGGATGGGTCAGCAATCTCAACAACCCTCAACTAGTTAATTGCAACTAACTCCCTCACTCATGCAATGTGGAAAAGCTAAATTTGGAAGGGTGATGATTTTAAGGAGTGGGGAAAACAGTTAAAAGAGGAAATTTGTGCAAAGGAAAAGTCACCAAAGCACTCGAAGCCCTCCATACACTTCATATCCATTATCTATCCATCATTCATCCATCCCATTTCATAAGAAAAAATTAAGAACAAACCCTACACTCTGTCTCAACATGAACATTTCTTGAACAAAACACACAAAGCACATCCTCTCCATTTTCACAAACCTACACTACTCCCTCTAAGCCCTAGCATCATCCTCCAAACCCTCTACATCATGTCTCATTACTACCATATAGTTAGAAGACCCTAAAAAAGAAGGAATGATTGCTACAAGAAGGAAGAAAGGAACAAATTGTGCTAAAAACCAAAATTGGAATGCCTAAGAGAGACATAATCAAAATAGAGAACTCCAAGGCCCATTAGCCAATCATATAGGTGACAAAATAGAAGAAGAATGCAATAAAAGGCAAGAATGCATTCACCATCAAAATATAACTCAAACTGCAGTGATGAAAAGAGACTTTCCATGGGGTCTCTAATCTCTTTCTATCTTTTGTCCAAGGCTTAAAAGATGTTATAGAAAGGGGAGAAAGGCATGGAAAAACCAGTCCAAACTAGAATTGAGGGGCATGGAAGTCAAGTTGAGGACCTACCCTAGGCTCATACTATCATTTCTGCTCAAAACAGATTTAAATAGGCTGCTACAGGGTTTCTTGTTATTACTATAGGAATTACTATAGGATCTCATCTAAGGGGATTTTGAGGGTTCCATAGGTGTCCAAATGGTGGAAAAAGGTAGTAGGATATTGGAAAAGGATGCGGAATATCGTGCCAAACCAAAAAATCTTAAATAACCCATCTTTCATAAGGGGCAAAAGGTAGGAATGTACAAATCAGGGAGGCCACCAAAGCCATGAATGAGGCACAATGAGTTCACTAAGTTGCTTAGAGGATGAGAAACACTTTCAGCAAGGGGGTATGATGGGCCTCTAAATTAGACATAAACTAAGGCCCATTTGACCATTCTTCAGCACATTAAACCTCTCTTTTTGCATTAGATAATGTACTTTTAACTTTAATATCTTCATTAAGAAGGATTATGGATAATTGCATATTTGTGCCTAATATTATTTATTTTTGTGGAATATTGTGAGAATATTGGGCATATTATGTGTTGAAAATAATACTGAGAGGGGGGGTGAATCAGTATTATCTAGTTCTTTTAACAAATCTTCCTTATTTACACTTTGAATTATTTTTTCATATCAGTACCATGAAATAATGAGCATGAACAAGAAAAAAACAGATAGTCACATCAAAGAACACCAGATATAAGGTGGAAACCCAATGTGGGTGAAAACCACCTGCTGCAATATGTCTCTATCTTCTTTCAAATTAGAAACTCCTTTTACAAAGGT
>APFE031539082.1:4052-34955 GCA_000404065.3 Pinus taeda
ACCCACATGTAAGTGTCAATTTATATTTATGTTGTATTCAATGTCAATTTTAGTTTCAAATTTTAGTTTCTATTTCTATTTCTTATTTTATTTATATCTCCATTAACACATTAGAAAGTGAAATAGAAACATCTAGGCAGAAAATTACTGAGTACATATATGATCACAAGTTATCTAATTAGTTAAGTTAACAAGTGGAAAAACTCTACATGTGAACTATGAGATTTGTCCAACGGTTCCTAGGTGCGAGATGACCATAACGACCTAGTTTTCAATGAACGTTTTTCGACATGTCTATTCTTTGACTACTTGTTAACTCCCTTTTTACATAATTGATTTCTGTAAAAGAGTCAATTTCAATTTCAAATTTAAATTTCTATTTTTTATTTTATTTCTATCTCTATTTACACTTCATAAATTAAAATGGATAAATACAATTATATAAATTTCTCCTCGTATAAGTTACTGCAAAACCCCATTTTCTCATACTATTTCAGTTCTATTCAAAATCTCACACATTGATTTTAAATTTCATGTCAATTCCTAAGACATTGCCCACACGTACGTGTTAATTTGTATTGATATTGTATTCAATGTCAATTTCCATTTCAAATTTTTGTTTCTATTTCCATTTCTTATTTTATTTTTGTCTCCATTAACACATTAGAAATTGAAATACAAACATCTAGACATACAACTACCGAGTACATAGATGACCACAAGTTATTTAATTGGTTGTGTTAACAAGTGGAAAAACTCTACATGTGAACTACGAGATTTGTCGAACAATTCCGAGGTGCGAGATTACCATCACGACCTAGTTTTCAATGATCCTTTTTGACATGTTTGCTCTTTGACTAATTGTTAACTCCCATTTTACATAATTGATTTCGATAAAAGAGTCAATTTCAATTTCAAATTTAAATTTCTAATTTTTATCTTATTTCTATCTCCATTTACACTTCGTAAATTAAAATGGAAAAATACAATTATGTAAATTTCTCCTCGTATAGGTTACCAAAAAACCCCATTTTCTCATACTATTTCACTTCTATTCTAAATCTAAGGCATTGATTTTAACGTACATGTCAATTTCTAAGACATTGTCTACATGTATGTGTTGATTTATATTTATATTCTATTCAGTGACAATTTCAATTTGAATTTTTTGTTTCTATTTCTATTTCTTATTTTATTTCTATCTCCATTAACACATTAAAAATTGAAATAGAAATGAAAATTTATCTAATTGGTTGAGTAAACAAGTGGAAAAGTTCTACATGTGAACTATGAGATTTGTCCAACAGTTACGAGGTGCGAGATGACCATAACCACCTAGTTTTCAATGATCGTTTTCGACATGTCTGCTCTTTGACTACTTGTTAACTCCCTTTCTACATAATTGATTTCTGTAAAAGAGTCAATTTCAATTTCAATTTTTTTTTTTTTTTTTTGTATCTCCATTTACAATTCATAAATTAAAATTGAAAAATACAATTATGCAAATTTCTCCTCATATAAGTAACTGCAAAACCCCATTTTTTCATACTATTTCAGTTCTATTCAAAATCTGAGACATTGACTTTAACATGCATGTCAATTTCTAAGAAGCTGCCTACATGTACGTGTTAATTTATCTTCGTATTCTATTTAGGGTCAATTTCAATTTCAATTTCAAATTTCTGTTTCTATTTCTATTTCTTATTTTATTTCTATCTCTGTTAACACATTAGAAAGTAAAATAGAAACATCTAGGTAGACAATTATTGAGTACATAGATGATCACAAATTATCTAATTGGTTGAGTTGGAAAAAGTCTACATGTGAACTACGATATTTGTCCAACGGTTCAGAGGTGCGAGATGACCATAATGACCTAGTTTTCAATGATCATTTTCGACATTTATGCTCTTTGACTACTTGTTAACTTCCTTTTTACATAATTTATTTCAGTAAAAGAGTCAATTTCAAATTTAAATTTGTATTTTTTTTATTACTATCTCCAGTTACACCTCATTAATTAAAATGGAAAAATACAATTATGTAAATTTCTCCTTGTATAAGTTACTGCAAAACCACATTTTCTCATACTATTTCAGTTCTATTCAAAATTTGAGGCATTGATTTTAACGTACATGTCAATTTCTATGATGCAACGCACATGTACGTGTTAATTTATATTTATATTCTATTCAATGTCGATTTCAATTTCAACTGTCTCTTTCTCTTTATATTTCTTATTTTATTTATATCTCCATTAACACATTAGGAAGTGAAATAGAAACATCTAGGCAGACAATTAATGAGTACATAGATGATCACATGTTATCTAATTGGTTGAGTTAACAAGTGGAAAAACTCTACATGTGAACTATGAGATTTGTCCAACGGTTCCTAGGTGCGAGATGACCATAACGACCTAGTTTTCAATGAATGTTTTTCGACATGTCTATTCTTTGACTACTTGTTAACTCCCTTTTTACATAATTGATTTCGGTAAAAGAGTCAATTTCAATTTCAAATTTCAATTTCAATTTTTTATTTTATTTCTATCTCTATTTACACTTCATAAATTAAAATGGATAAATACAATTATGTAAATTTCTCCTCGTATAGGTTATTGCAAAACCCCATTTTCTCATACTATTTTGTTCTATTCAAAATCTGAGGCATTGATTTTAACGTACATGACAATTTCTAAGACATTTCCCACATGTACGTGTTAATTTATATTTATATGCTATTCAATGTCAATTTCAATTTCAAATTTTTGTTTCTATTTCTACTTCTTGTTTTATTTCTATCTCTATCAACACATTAGAATTTGAGATAGAAACATCTAGACATACAATCACTGAATACATAGATGATGACAAATTGTTTAATTGGTTGAGCTAACAAGTGGAGAAACTCTACATGTGAACTACGAGATTTATTTAATGGTTCTGGGGTTGGAGATGACCATAATGACCTAGTTTTCAACGATTGTTTTCGACATGTTTGCTCTTTGACTATTTGTTAACTCCCTTTTTACAGAATTGATTTTGGTAAAAGAGTCAATTTTGATTTCAAATTTAAATTCCTATTTTTTATTTTATTTATATCTCCATTTACACTTCATAAAATAAAATTTAAAAATACAATTATGTAAATTTCTCCTCGTATAGGTTATTGGAAAACCCCATATTCTCATACTATTTTAGTTGTATTCGAAATCTATGGCATTGATTTTAACATACTTGTCAATTTCTAAGCCATTGCCTACATGTATGTGTTAATTTATATTTATATTCTATTCAATGTCAAAATTTTGTTTCTTTTTCTAATTGTTATTTTATTTCTATCTCCATTAACACAGTTGGAATTCAAATAGAAACATCTGGACATACAATTAATGAGTACATAGATGATCGCAATTTATTTGATTGATTGGGTTAACAAGTGGAAAAACTCTACACCTGAACTATGAGATTTGTCGAGTTGTTCTGAGGTGCGAGATGACCATAATGACTTAATTTTCAATGATCGTTTTCGACATGTTTGCTCTTTGACTATTTGTTAACTCCCATTTTACATAATTAATTTCAGTAAAAGTGTCAGTTTCAATTTCAAATTCAAATTTATATATTTTATTTTATTTTTATCTCCATTTACACTTCATAAATTAAAATGGAAAAATACAGTTACGTAAATTTCTTCTCGTATAGGTTACCACAAAACCCGATTTTCTCATACTATTTCAGTTTTATTCTAAATCTAAGGCATTGATTTTAACAGACATGTCAATTTCTAAGACATTTCCTACATGTACGAGTTAATTTATATTTATATTTTATTCAATGTCAATTTCAATTTCAAAATTTTGTTTCTATTTCTATTTCTTATTTTATTTCTATCTCCATTAACACATTAGAAGAAATAGAAACATCTAGACATACAATTACTAAGTACATAGATGATCACAAGTTATTTAATTGGTTGAGTTAACAAGTGGAAAAACTCTACATATGAACTATGAGATTTGTCCAACGGTTCCGAGGTGCGAGGTGACAATAACGACCTAGTTTTCAATTATCGTTTTCTACATGTCTGCTCTTTGACTACTTGTTAAACTCTCTTTTTACATAATTGATTTTAGTTAAAGAGTCAATTTCGATTTCAAACTTAAGTTTCTATTTTTTATTTTATTTCTATTTACATTTGCACTCTACAATTTCACTTCATAAATTAAAATGGGAAAAAGAAATTATGTAAATTTCTCCTCGTATAGGTTACTGCAAAATCCCATTTTTCATACTATTTCAGCTCTATTCAAAATCTCAAGCAATGATTTTAAAGTACATGTAAATTTCTAAGACATTGCCCACATGTACGTGTTAATTTATATTTATATTGTATTCAATGCCAATTTCAATTTCAAATTTATGTTTCTATTACTATTTCTTATTTTATTTCTGTCCCCATTAACACATTAGAAATTGAAATAGAAACATCTAGACATACAATTACTAAGTACATAGATGACCACAAGTTATTTAATTGGTTGAGTTAACAAGTTGAAAAAATCTACATGTGAACTACGAGATTTGTCCAACGGTTCTGAGGTGCGCCATGACCATAACGACCTAGTTTTCAATGAACGTTTTTGACATGTCTACTCTTTGACTACTTGTTAACTCCCTTTTGACATAATTGATTTCAACAAAAGAGTCAATTTCAATTTCAAATTTAAATTGCTATTTTTTATTTTATTTCAATCTCTAGTTAAACTTCATAAATTAAAATGGAAAAATACAATTATGTAAATTTCTCCTCGTATAGGTTACTGCAAAATGCCATTTACTCATACTATTTTAGTCCTATTCAAAATCTAAGGCATTGATGTTAACATACATGTCAATTTCCAAGACATTGCCTACACGTACATGTTAATTTATATTTATATTCTGTTCAATGTCAATTTCAATTTCAAGTTTTTGTTTCTATTTCTATTACTTATTTTATTTCTATCTCCATTAACAAATTAGAAATTGAAATAGAAACATATATACATACAATTATTGAGTACATAGATGATCACACATTATTTAATTGGTTGAGTTAACCAGTAGAAAAGCTGTACATGTGAACTACGAGATTTGTCCAACGGTTCCGAGGTGCGAGATGACCATAATGACCTAGTTTTCAATGATCATTTTCGACATGTCTGCTCTTTGACTACTTGTTAACTCCCTTTTTACATAATTGATTTCGGTAAGAGAGTCAATTTCAATTTCAAATTTAAATTTAAATTTTTTATTTTAATTCTATGTCCATTTACACTTCAGAAATTAAAATGGAAAAATAAAATTATGTAAATTTCTCCTCGTATAGGTTACTACAAAACCCCATTTTCTCATACTCTTTCATTTGTATTCAAAATATGAGGCATTGATTTTAAAGTACATGTCAATTTGTAAGACATTGCCCACATGTACGCATTAATTTATATTTATATTGTATTCAATGTCAATTTCAATTTCAAATTTTTGTTTCTATTTCTATTTCTTATTTTATTTCTATCTCCATTAACACATTAAAAATTGGAATAGAAACATCTAGACATACAATTACTGAGTACATAGATGATCACAAGTTATTTAATTGGTTGAGTTAACAAGTTGAAAAACTCTACATGTGAACTATGAGATTTGTACAACCATTCTAAGGTGCGAGATGACCATAACGCCATAGTTTTGAATGATCCTTTTCAACATGTCTGCTCTTTGACTACTTGTTAACTCTGTTTACATAAATGATTTTGGTAAAAGAGTCAATTTCAATTTCAAATTAAAATTTCTATTTTCAATTAGAAATTAGAACAAAAAACTACAACAAAACACAGGTAGAAACACCAGCAAAGGTGAGACAAAGCTCACACAACTTTCTTAATTATTTGCTCAATTACATCACACTTATATAGGAAACTCATGCAACCAATTCCTAACCACTCACAACTAATTCTTTTCAACTGCTCACAACTAATTCTGTTCAACTGCTCATAACTAATTCTATTTCTGCATTATTCTCACATCCTCCCTTAATGGAGAAATGGATTTTCTACAACACCTAACTGACTTCTAAAAACTTCAAATTTGATTTTACCAAGGGGCTTAGTAAATATATCAGCCACATTATCCTTGGTGTTACAAAATATCAATCCAATTTCTTTGACTCAATTTTCTCACGTACAAAGTGGTACTGTAACTCAACGTGTTTTGTTCTAGCATGGTAAACTGGATTATGTGCTAATTTGATAGTACTCTGATTATCACAATTGATACATGTTGCACCACTTTGTGCTTCTTCAAGATCTGCAAGAATTCTCTGCAACCAAATAGCTTCACATGTGGCATTGGTCAAAGCTTTGTACTCTGATTCTTTTGATGATAAAGAAACAATTGGCTGTTTCTTACTACTCCAAGATACAACCCCTGATCCAATATGAAATGCATAGCCAGAGGTAGATCATCTGTCATCTGGATTTCCTGCCCAATCTGAATCAGAAAAACCTGTTAGTACAACATCAGATTCATCAGTATACATAATACCAAGATTTACTGTTCCCTTTAAGTATCAGAGAACTTTCTTTGCAGCATTCCAGTGATTTCCTGAAGGCTTAGCCATGAATTGACTAAGGATACTGACTAAGTATGCAATATCTAGTCTGGTAGTGGTGAGATAGTTCAAACTTCCCACTAACTGACGATATAATGTTCCATCTGCCTCTTTCGATCCATCTTCTTTGTACAACTTTGCATTCTGTTCTAATGGAGTTGACATAGCTTTGTAATCTATCATATTGAACTTTTTAAGAATCTCCTTTGTATATTTGCTTTGAGTGATCAAAGTTTTACCAGGTTCTCTCCATACCTCAATTCCTAAACAGTAATGAATTTCACCCCAATATTTCATTTCAAATTCCTATGATAACTGAACTTTAATTTCTTCAATTAACTTGTGAGCACTGCCTGTTATAATGAGATCATCCACATACAAAGATATTAAAGCAACATTTCCTTTTTCATCTTTCTTAACATACAAGTTAGGATCATTTTTGCTTTTCACAAATCCATTCTGAAGAAAGAAGGTATCAATATTTACATACCATGATCTTGGTGCCTGTTTCAAACCATACAATGCTTTTCTTAACCTGCAAACCAGATGCTCCTGTCCTTGTTTGACAAACCCTTCAGGTTGAACCAAATAAACTTCTTCCTTTAAATCACCATTTAGAAAAGCAGATTTGACATCCAATTGATGTATATTCCAATTATGTTTTGTGGCTAAGGCAATCAGTAATCTAATTGTATTCAACTTAGCTACTGGTGCAAAAGTGTCTTCATAATCAATTCCCTCCTTTTGAGCATATCCTTTTCCTACTAACCTTGCCTTAAATTTATCAATTGTACCATCTGCTTTAAATTTCGTTTTGTACAACCATTTTCTTCCAATTGGAAATTTATTTTCAGGAAGTTCCACTAATTCCCATGTTTGATTGTTCATAATAGAAGCATACTCATCATTCATAGCATTAATCCATGGTTCATGTTGTTTAGCCTGCTCATAATCAATTGGTTCTTCAACATTCATTATATTAGACATTAAGGCATAGTCTCTATACCTTGCAGGAAGCCGAGTCTGTCGGGACGACCTTCTTGGTGCTTCAATGCCTGTCGGTGTTCCATCCATGACTCGTCGACTTTGAGGTGAATCACCCCCTTGTGATGACTCACTGCTGCTAGATGTGCTCATACTACTGCTATCATCCTGATCCTGTACCTGTACCTGGACCTGTTCCTGTTCTTGCTTAATCAAAGTATCAAGCTTGATATGTGCATCATTAGAAATATGCCATGTATCATTCTTTGTATTACTTTTATCGGTCTGCTCATGAAACAATACATCACGACTTGCAAATAGTTTATGGGAACTTGGATCAAACAATTTATAGGCTTTCTGATCCGTACAATATCCAATGAACACACACTTGATGGACTTGGCATCAAGTTTTCTTCTGTTAGCATTAGGAATATGAGCAAAAGAAGTACATCCAAAGACTTTGAAATGACTCACATCAGGTTTATAACCATAAAGAACCTCAAAAGGAGTTTGAAAAACTAATTGCTTAGTGGGACATCGATTCTTTAGATAAACAGCAGTGTTAATGGCTTCTGCCCAGAAACCATTAGAAATGTTCTTACATTGCAGCATACTACGAGCAGATTCCACCAAGGTTCTATTCCATCGCTCAACAACACCATTTTGCTGAGGGGTATGTGGCACTGTGAACTGTTGTTGAATTCTATTAGATTTACAATAGGTGTTAAATGCTTTTGATTTATATTCACCCCCTTGATCAGATCTGAGTATTTTAATGCACTTTCCTGTTTGTTTTTCAACCATATTTCGAAACTCTTTAAATACTCAAATATGTCACTTTTCCTTCTAATGAAATAGACCCAGGTATACCTAGATCTATCATCAATAAAAATAACAAAGTACGAAGCACCACCAAGAGACCTAGTTTGCATAGGTCCACATACAGCAGTGTGAATTAATTCAAGTATATCATATTTTCATTTCTCAGTATGAACAGGAAACTCTTCTCTACGCTGCTTACCAAGTGCACAAGCTTCACATGATAAGTGTTCACATTTCATAACAGGAAGACCTTCAACCATTGATTTCCGTTGTAACAACGATAAATCATTGTAATTTAGGTGCCCATACCTATGATGCCATAATTCTGCTGTCGATGTCTCTTGGGATGTCAATGCAACATGGCGCTTCACTGTCACATCCAATCTGTATAATCCTCCAACCCTGGTACCTGTAGAAACAACCCTATAGTGGTCCTGAACATCTTTCACTATACACCCCCATTTACCAAATTCTACTTTTAAATGATTGTCAGTGATAGTGGAAACAGATAGCAAATTCTTTTTGAGAGCAGGTACATACATCACATTATGAATCTGTCGCATTTGTCCATTAGGTAAGTACACATTTATTATGCCATAGCCTTGAACTTTAAGTGACCTATCATCTCCTAGGTAAATGTGTGTACCATCAGATTTCTCATAATATTTATCATACCATTCTTTATTACAAGTCATGTGTGCCGATGCACCAGAATCTATGAACCAAGCATTCTCATCATTAGTTTCAGCAAACAATGCAGCATCAGAAAGAAATAACTTAATATTTTTAAATCCATCATTCACTGAGGTGTCTCTGTTTATGTAATTTCCATTATGCCTGCTATGTCTTTGATTTGATTCATTATTCTTTCTCCTATAGCAATCTTTAGCCAGATGTCCAGGTTTTCCACAATAATCACATGCAATGTTTCTTTTAACATAAGAATCAGGAGGTGCCATACCTTTTTGCTTTGCTTGAAAACGGCCTCTGTTCCTATCCCATGGTCTCCCTCGGAATGGTATTTTGCCTCTTGCAGTCAAAGCCAAATCAGAACCATTTGACTCCAGGTCAAAATTTTTCATGCGCTCTTCTTCTTGAAGAAGAATTCCAGCCAATTCTTCAAATGTAGGAGGTGTCGGTCTAGCTGAGAGAGCTGAAATAAAGACTTTATAGTCTGGGACTAACCCCTTTAAAGCAACAGTTACCAAGTCTGTACTAGAAACCTTTTCACCAATATCACCAAGCTTATCACTAAAGTCTTTAATTCGGGAAACAAAGTTGCTAATGCTTTCATTGGCATCCATTTTGATAGATAGCAACTTGGTTTTTAAAAATAAAATATGGTTTGCAGTAGTAGTTTCATACAAACCTTTGAGAGTGTCCCATGTTGCCTTTGAAGTTTCACAGTCCCGAATGTGAGGAATAATATTATCCTTCACTTACATGCGTAGCAGCACCCTTGCTTTTATTTCACGCTTCTCCCAATCTTGAGTGGCATTAGGAGGTTGAGGCTTGGTCTCGTCACCTTTGACAATCGTCCAGAGATTGTATGCCTCCAGTACTGTTGTGATCTTAAATTTCCAATTAACATAATTTTCTCCATCAAGTTTTGTAGACTCATTTAAATATGAATCTGCAAGGGGATTAGCCATTTCCTTAAAAAAACTGTCTTCAACAGCAAACAACAAAAGGAAAGCAACAGCTTTTCCTGTACATATAACACAAGATTGCTCCTCAAATAAAACAGCAACGACACCAAATAACCTGATAAATAATCTCCTATATTAAAACAAGATAGATAGCAGCAAAGATGCCAGTCCCTGTATAAAGGCAATGAGAATACGTATCCAAGTTGTAGAAGCGAGCTATCAAATTATAACGCTGAAGCCACAAATATCGTGAAGCCCAAGCGTAGAATATGACCAGGAAAAATCTGTCGATGATTAGGCTAAATCTACTGTGGGAAACCGTAGCTTAATGGGAATGTAACGGACTTGGCTACATCGATGAACACAGGTACTGACAAGATCAAGCTCTAAGATTGATGGTCAAACGTTGTCACAGAGACCAAACAAAAGGAATCAAACCACGCCTTAAACAGATCTATACTCAGACCGCCCAAAAGCGCTAAAGCGTAGCAACACGAATTGCAAACGCAGAAAACGCAAACACTGCGCACACTCTAATGGCAGAGTCTGCCCGCGAAGAGGAGAGAGGCGCAAACAAAATAAAATACTCTGCTCTGATGCCAAATTACAAATTACACCAGCAAAACTATAACAAAGACACAGGCATAACACCAACAAAAGTGAGACAAAGCTCACACAACTTCATTAATTCATTTGCTCAATTAAATCACACTTATATAGGAAACTCATAACTAATTCTGGCAACCACTCACAACTAATTCTGGCAACCAATTCCTAACTAATTATGTTCAATAACTAATTCTATTTCTGCATTATTCTCACAGCTTTCCAATTAATACTTGCAATGGTTCTGATTAACAGGTGCAGAATTTGGATTCATATTCATGAGAATTTGCCTAAACATACACAAATTTAATGGACAAGCATTCTGGCCACTTCCAATGTTGGATTCTTAACTATTCATTGAAGCTTTCCAATTAATACTTGCAGTGAAATTCATTTCTCGACTATGTATTGAACAATGGTTTTGAACTTTACCCATTCTCTCAAGTTGGGTTCTCTCTGTTCTTACCTTCCTTAGAATTTGATTACAACCCCGTCGCTATTTATTGCAATCAAAATTAGAAACACTTGTAGAATTAAATTTCCTATGCATTTGAGGGAGAACGCGAATAAGTTCATTCTTACTACTCACCTGATTACTATTCATTGTCGAGTTTATTTCTCTTTGTGAAACCATATTGATGGCATCCATTTTGGGGATTTTTATCAGCACCCATTTTAGCACCTTGGGCACAGCTTCAAATATCTGGGACTGGTATAGATTTCTACTGATTTTGTCCTCTCAGACTACGATCCTACTCATTCTTACCCACCTCCAATGTATCAAATACTGAATATAGATGAGGAGTATAGGCTGGTTGGTGCCGATGATTCCGAAGATACTGAATATTGTGAACGTCCCTCCTTGTTCACATCCCCAGTGCCTCACAAGGCCGCAGTATCTCCGGAATAACCAATGCCCTAGCCCCTCCAACAAGCTGATCAGGGAAGAATCCAGAGAAACATTCATGGAAAGGTCCTCGAGTCTGAAATCAGACAACCGCAGAAGAAACAACGAAGAAGTCTGCCAAGGAAGAAGAAACCAACCACGTGTCGAATTTGAATAAGTGGGAGGAGGACGGAATTTAAGTTCATTCATTCGCTGCAGTGAACCGTGTCTGCACAACGAAAGCCCATAGAGATAACGCCTTCGGTGTAAATATCATAAAAATATAAAAAAAACCAAACAAAATTATAAGGGAATAAATTGAATTAGAAAAATAAAGAATAACGCATGGATAATTTTTTGGTTTTTTTTTAAACTCAAAACTAGTAGTACTTTGATTTTTTTTTTTTAAATTATATATATATTTGGTACAATACTATATATATTAACTATGACAGATCCATTTTAATTTTGGATATTTCAAGCTCACAAAAGATCAAATCTCTCAAGACGCAAATCATTTGCAAGTGTAACTTATGGAATTTTTTTGACAATATTATACACATTAACTAACAAATTTTTTTGACAACACCACATAAATTAACTAAATACATCCCTCTTAACCCTAGATATTTCAAGCTTCTAGAGAGATAAAGGTCTCTCAAGGCAAACCATTTTTTAGTAAAAATATTAAGAAAGTTTACCCTATTTTTTTATAATTATTTATATTATGTATAAATTTCATATTTCTTTATACGGAAATATTCTTAAATATTCTTACTTTTAATTCAATTAAAACACTATAATACATATAACTACGTGTATATGAGCATTTCAACTTTTTACATGTCTTATAATTTAATTTATATAGTTTTTTAATATGATAAGCATAGTATAAATTTTTTTATTTAAAGAGACTATTGCAAGTATTAAATTTTTATATGCTCATTAGTTAAAATAAAATTTTGAAATATGATTGGTCATTATTTTAATTTAATTTATCTTACCTATATGGTAAGATAGATCTATTTATATTTTATATATATGTCACATCTCTATATATAGATATTTTTTTTTAATTAAAGAGATCACAATACATAGAGAGGCATACATATGGCTACAACACATTTTTTTAGCACTTAAATAATTAATATATATGTGTGTGTTAGAAAAAGATTTAAATGCGATGATTAATTTTTTATATGGTTATTTTTATGGATAGGATCATTATATTGTTGTCATACATCTCATTGTTTCCAGAGTGGAAGAAGTAGAGAAATCAACTCATGACACCATTTTTATTGGCATGACCCAATTTGGCAAATTGGGGTTTGAAACTTTTTTGGAGCATTTTGAGGCATCAAATGACTTTTTTGGGGGGTAAAAATTTGTCCCTAAAGCGATGTGCCCCTTTGTTTTATTCTACACATACACACCTTTCCAAGAACAGAAGAATCACCTCAATCAAAATTTATATGCAAAAGTTATGAAAATTAGAAGTTGACTTTCTTGTTTTGACCACCGTAATTCAAGAGGATTCCACATCATCCCCATTACTCATCAAAAATGGGCTACCAATGTGATCATGAGTAAGATGAATCTATAAGCTTTAATCTTGTAACTCTATTTAATATTTGGAGTCAAACCTAACCACTAGTAGGTTGTAGCGTTGTGATATAACTGGGCCAGTAAGAGTAAAAAGGGTTCCACTCTTTTCAAGTGCTTTTTGTTCCATAGATGAACATAGTATCGAAGAAGGATATGGAGAGATCACAAAAAGAAATAATCTACAAATCTAAACATAAATAAAGCTCAAGGTGAAGATTTCTGATTTTCAAGTGTAATTTATCATATATGTTGTGATAAACTCTCTAGTGGAATAGTCATGGTAGTTTATAGATAAATTTTTAATTAAAATTAGAGAATACATATTAAGAAACCATTTCTCTCCTAGAGAAACACATAATTGAATTAAATACTACAATATAGAGAAAAATGTAGATGTATTCAACCCTTAAAAACTAGGGAAAGATAAGTTATTTATGCTAAATATAGACCTTATAAAAGTGATTATAAAACAAATTAATTATAACTTATCTATTCCTAACACTCCTCTTTAATAAAGAAATCAATTTTATACAACACAATTTATTTATGCAAGTTCCAAACATAGCCTTTTCAATAGGCTTGGTAAATATGTAAATATGTGTGGCACAATTTAATCGTTGTTATAATATGGCAAGTCAATTTCTTTCGTATATATATTTTATTTAACCCAATAATGTTGTAAGATAACTAGCCCTAAGTTTATGCATTTTCACTTATATTTTTGTAAGATCTCCTAATTCCATTAAATTGACCAATTTCTTGCTCAAAATTTTAGAAGGATTGATCAACTTCCCCTATCTCCCCTAGAATTAAAAAACCTTAAATAATCTAAGATTTTATCATTCATATTTATTGATTTTTAAGGTTGGAGGTAGAAAATGTGAGAGTTTTGACTCAATGTTATAATTACGCCGAAGGAATTTTTCTTTGCTTGCTTTCAATGTGAAAACACTATGCACTCCAACAAATCAGAGTGCTTAGTTTTCATCTGTCGCACCCATCCAAGTTTAACACATAGCTAGTTTATTCTTCTTCCTGGGGGGACTTCTTAGTTGCTTTTCTGCGACTTTCCCTGATTTCAGACCAGAGGGCCTTTATCTGATGGGTTGTCAGGATTTTTCCCTAGTCACCTTGTTGGAAGGGTCCTCTTGGGCATTTCTTCTTCCGAAGATACCGCAACGTCATGAGGTACTGCATGATGTGAGTGACGAGGGCTCTTTCAGGGGCCCCTTTCTGGTGTTGGGCAGGTTTTCCTTCTGATGGGTTGTGCCTCCGCTGAATTCCATAGATTTGCAGTGATCTATGACGGGTTTCAGGTGGTGGACGGGTAATGTCGTTGGAGGAGAAGAGGGTGCAGGACGATATGGCATTGTTTTCCCACTGTCATCGCCTCACTCATTCTTCTTGCGAACTAGAGACATTTTCTTGGTTATGTCTATCTTGCCCTCCTCTCCAGGAATTCAAAATGGATGGTTGTGGATGGGAGTGAATGAGGGTCAGGGAGGAAACTAATTTTTGATACTGATTTTAAAAATCAAAACCAGAGGGGATGTCGAGAATGAAGGAATTTTGATACTAAATTTAAAAATTAGATGAGGGAAGTAAAAAACGAGTGTCTATTGTGTCCATTTGTGTAACACAATAGATAATCATCACCTCTTGCTATTCCACATTGTGTTCATCATGCAAGGAGGTCCAACGAGAGAGTCCACCACGTGTCTATCTATTTTTAACTTCGAATTTTACCAGGATGCGCTGTAATACAATAAGAGATGGATCAACGAAGAGTTTTATTTCACCAATGACAAGTTTACTCGAAACTTTCAACACTTGAAGATAAACGTCGAGGTGATGATCAAAGAACAATCCCATGTTGTTTCCACCCAACTAGGTGACATGCATTGGTACATTTAGGGGGTGGAAGAGTCTTTGATGAAATTTGGAGAAATAGATCTTCTTACTGTCACAGATGCCAAAGGATATTATCAATCCTCTTATGAATTAAAAGGGTACAGTTTCATATAGGAAATATTCCATTATTTTTGATGATTTCCATGCTGCCATACAAAAGAGAGTAGAAGATGAAATTGAAAAACATTCAACTCATGAAATAAGGAGAGTGGATTATGCAGTAGTCAATGGTGGAGCGAAGGTTTTATATTTTTCTAAAGGATATTACACTAGAAATAAGTTGTATTTGTCTTGGAGAGATATCCAAAAAGATATTTTCCTTGAACAACCTTCACCCCCTTACTAATGAAATACTAACCCCCAAATTTGGAAGTCAGGGAGGTGTCTTCCCTCAAAGGAAGTTATCTTTTTTCACCATCAATCTTCGTGTTCCCATTTTCCTCAAGAAACCACTTTGGAAAATGTCTCGAAGGTATCACTCTTTTCCTTTTATTTATTTGAGGTAGTTCACTTCTGTTTTCTTGCTGCTTTTTCTATTTTAATGGATGTTTTAATAAACATGTTCTCAAGGGCTAGATTTGCTTTATTTAAACTATTTTTTCAAATCATCTAGTTCAAAAATATTACAACATATGAAATTTGACGGAGAAAGCATTCTACAACATTACATTTGATTTTAAATAAGTCCATATTCTTAATTTCCAATGGAAAATAGATCAAAAAGTCAAATTTTGTGTGATTTAAATAATCATTTCAAACAACTTGGGCCAAAATTGGTTCATTTTGAGAAACTTATGGTCAAAACAATGCATAACATTCCAATTGATTTCAAATAATTATATATTCCCAAAGTGTCAGTGCAAAGTAGGTCGGAATGGATGATTTATATTTCATCTAAGATTTCTGGAGGAAGCTAGACTTTAAGCATTACAGGCCTGTGTGGTTGCTTATGTTCAAATTAATTTCAGGAAAGTAGCAGAATTGGAGTAGGAAAAATATGATATTCTCCCATGAATAAAGATGTTCTGTGATACGAGTGCACTAATATTTTTGCTACAAGATTCCCTCGTTTAACCATGCTATTAGGTTATTTGCAGACTAGCAAAACTGAGAAGTGTTTATAGTCTTAGAAAGAACACTATCATTTTCTCAATGGTTCTTTGGGTTGTTATGAAATGACGTTTTCAGTCTAGGGTGTGATTTTCAAGGTATTTATGTGGTTGTCGAAGTTTTTGTATACTTTTGTGGGTTATTTTATTGCCTTGGCTACAGTTAGTCACTGGAAGCATATATTCTAGAAAATTTTGCACTAAATCACCTTCACTTATTGGCAAGACATGTTGGAAAGACAATATGGTATGTTAGCTAACTATTAAAATTTAAAAAAAAATCTGTAAGTAAGATTTGGTCAAATGAATGATTTTTTTACTAGACATTGACTTAAATTCAATTCTTTCAAGTTGGATGAGTGTGTTTTATTTTCTTTATCATTTTAATTTTCTGAATCAACTGTATGCAACTTTATTAGATACATGATCAAACATCTCCAAATATGAAAATAGGTTTAAGAGAATTAAGGGGAACAAGTTACTTAGGTTTTAAATGTAATAAATTTGGGGCACATATTGACAACTCGTGTACTCTTCTTGATGTGCTTATTTTGACTTGAAACCTGAAGCGATTTTTATCATTTAACGAATGAACCTAGAAGGAAAATTTCCAATTTTGCAAGGATAATTAATGTCAACCAATCATTTGTAGCCTTTTAGAGCAAGTATGGTTAGACTTAAGTGCGGCTTTGTATCATGCGTGAAGTGTTCAATGAAATTTAGGAAGTTATGTAAGTCTTTTATATCCATTGCAAATCTCATTCAATGATAGTTACCTATTTTTTTACTCTATTATTAAATGCTTTTGAATCATGCTTTCAGTTCCATGAAAATTCTCCCAAGCGTTGTTTTATGAGAGTGGTGTTGTAACAACCCTAGTTAAAAGACTCATGTAAAATATATAAGACCACGAATAATGGGACACATATTCCGAGTTGAGTGGTGGAGGAAACATCCTATTTGGTTTATTATGGCTAAGGAAATTGGAAAAGGAAATGGCTAAGGCTTTGGAAAGGAAAAGAGGCATTTTTGGCACATTTATTTATGAAAATAAAGGAAAATAGGAGAAAAGGAAGGTGAAAGGTTGCAAGTTGCATGTGAGGAAGAAAATGAAGGAAAATAATGGAAAATGAAGAAAATAGAGGCGTCATTAATAAAATGGCTTCTGATGATCAGTTGGTAGGATCTTGGCTCAAGCTTGGTGAGTGTAAGCTTCTGACAAGTTTTGGTGGAGCTCTCTTCTATTCTCTCTGTCTCTCATATTCTTGGAGACTTAGAGTTTCCTTGGAGCACTCTTGAACGGTGTGGCATACTTCGATTCTTGGAACAATAAGGAAAAGGAAGAGCAGGAAATCTTAAGGGGGCATGAAAATCAGTAGCTACATCATATTTTCTTGCAGGTACTAAGTTGGATGTATGTTTCCTTCACTAGTTTTGGTGTGCATGGAATATGCATGTGGATTTTTCGTTGTGATCTATCATTGGAATGGAGGATAGCTAGGATTGAAAGTGGATTTCCTAGCCTTGCCATTTCCTAGATAGCCATGCTGATTGTGGGTTTACTTTCATTGTTTGTTTTTGCTTGGTTCTCATGTTTCCTTACCTTGGGTTGAGTTACTAGTCCCAGAAGCCTTGGTTGGAAAAACTCTCTAGAAGCCCTATAACAACTTGGGTTGAGTTACTACTCTTGGAAGCCTTGGTTGGACAAATGCTCTGGAAGCCCTTAGTGGGTTGAGTTACTAGTCCTAGAAGCCTTGGTTCAACAAATGATCTGGAAGCCCTGGAAGGCTTGGATGGAGACAAATCTGATAATTTTTTTGGTGATGCACAACTGGGTGGTGGAATCATTATTTGATGGGTTGAGTTTGATGGCCTCTGGAAGCCCTGGATGAGTATTCATTGACATTTTCTATGATATCCCACATTCATGCTTGGAATATGGCATGAGGGTGAATGGCTAAAGAGATATTTGGCTCAACTATTCTACGGTTAGGTTGATGGTGTAAGTCCCATCTTGGGTTTTGATTTGACATCATTAATGAAAGGTTATTTCTCCTTGTATTTCTATCAACATTATACTATATTATATGAGGTTTATATGGTGGCGAGTTCATTGGTATCTTTGTCCCTATTATGTTGGTTATGTATATGTTTTATGACAACAACTATGTATGGCTCTCATCATGTTTCTCCTTGTATCTGAATGAACAATGTATCTATGGTCTAATGGATGGAATGGAAGTTAAAGTGATAAGGAAAAAATTCTTCATTGCGAGTCTCAAATGAGTATGAGACCCCTATGCTCAGATCTGTTATTTACACCTATAGGTTGCATATTTACTAAGTGTTTGACAAAATGTCTGTCATGGTTAGTCTTGGTTAGGTCAAGCCCTTGATTAAGTTTTGTGTTACAGGATTTTCCATGGTGTCATTTATTATCTTGGAAAGTCTCATCAAGTTTTAGGCATTCGTTTGGAGAGTAGCCCTGAAAAAGTGGCTTAAATCTCGTAGCCTATGGCACATAACTAGCTAAAAAGGGTTCCAGTCTCTCCCTTGGAGGCATTATGGGAGTGACTATAGGGTTCTAGTTACATGAATTCCTTGTCATGGGAGAAAATTTGGGTTTATTTCATTGAAATTATAGGTTAACTTAGACGTTGGGCACCTGAAGGGGTGGATTAGCTCCTCGGGGTCCTAAAGCACTTGAGGGAGGTCTATAAGGTCTTCTTTTGTCAACTCCATTTCCTTAAGGTTACATAGGAGGTTTAGTCTTATCATAGTGGCCTCTCATCGCATGTTTACCCCGATTGGCCAATTTCTTGGATAGATATGGGAGGAAGTTGTTGGCATTATCATACAAGTGTTGTCCTTGATGGAAACTCACTAAGAGGTCAACTCAATTTTGGTAAAAGGAAACTCACATTACAACAAGTATATTCAGAGGTAACAGGGCAGGGGTACAGAGGAACAGGAACATGGATCTAAGGTCTACTGATCAGAATAAAGAAGGTAAAGGAAAAGTCTGATGAAAAGAATTTTAAGAGGTATACGCAGGTCCTTAGTCAAAACATCGTATACACACTAGTCCATAGAACAAAAAGAGCATATATGTACACACACACTCCCACAGGAAGAAAAGTGTGTACATGGTGGAAAAACAAGGTTTTGGTTCGAGGTATTTGATTCATGGTATTGACCTTAGGTATTTGGTCCGAGGTATTTGGTCTGTGGTATTGACCCTAGGTATTTGGTCCAAGCTATTGGTCCTATGTGGGTTTGGTCAAGGGTATTGACAAAGGATCTAAGTATATAAGGAGGAAAAGATCAAAGGCCAAGCACTGAAGTAATGAATATATTATGAAGTGTTCTGTGCAAATGTATGGATTTCTAAGGAATACTTCTATTTGATGTATATTTTATGTTGCAGGGGCTATGTTTTTTATTTGATCTAAAATACTTTGTGCACCTTGAATTCAATATTGTATCAGGATCATGGGAGTTGAAATGACTTATTATTGAATGATCTAATATTGGGCTAGATCTGATTATAAACACTTGTTTTGTTCTTTAAATATTGTGATCTGGGTTTGCCTGAAGTCTGGAAGTGCAGCGTAGTTATGAAGTAAGTATTTGCAGATCTGTACGCTGGTAGGCTTTGGTGAAGGTGCATATACATGCTGGTTCAACTCTTCCAAGTAGCATACGCAAAAGAAAAGCTTGATGTCAAGGATGACTGATCTATCATATCAATGTTATTGTTTTACTGTTGTTTGTCAATGAAGTCTTCTTAGATCTGAATGTAAAAATAAATGAATAAGGAGTTTGATATTTGATAGATTGATTGTATAAGTGATAAGAAGTGATCTATGTTGCTCCCTGTGTAAATCTTTGTAAGTTGATAGTAGATGTTCAAACTTGATTCAAAAGTTTATGTTTGTAGTATATTTGGAGGGATATGTAGGTTTGATTAATGGAAGTAGTGTATACACACAATTTGGGTTCATCTAAGTATCGTATACAGTCTCATGCATGGCTTATGAGGTTACAACTGGTTCTGAATGATGATGCAGGTTTCTGGGTTCAACACAGTGTTTTGGTGTCAATGATTTGATTGTTCATATTAACTGAATGTTTGTTGATGCAATTTAAGTATAAAAATTGTTGATGGGTCCAATATGAGAATTGGATGAAACGTGGACTTCAGATTGTGGTGTTGTGTTCCAGGAGTATCCAGTCTAAAAATTCATGAAACGTGGTCCCTGGAGGAAGAAATAAGGTCGTAGCCTTCTGTAAGTCGGCACCTACGTACTAGTAAACAAATCGGATAGTACAAGAGCTAGGGGGTTGTAGCTCCCTTCCAGTAGAAGCTGGAAAAAGGGAGAAGCTTGTATCCTTCTACAAGTGGGTGCCCGCATATTGGTATGAGTCTGCACCAGTACAAGATTGTAAACATATTTGCTTATTATTAAACGAAGACAGAGACGACAACAACAAGTGGTTTTCACCCACATTAGGTTTCCACCTTAAATATCGTTGTTCATGTGTGTTGCTTATGTGTGATGCTTTATTTTGTTTTTATTGCACTGTTTAATATGTTAATGATGCACTGGTTTAATATCAACACATGATAAATTGTCTAAATCACAAGTTCTCTGGATATATGCTGGTTTCTCTAATCATAGTTGCGTGTACATGCTAGTTCACTTCAATGAAGTCATGCATATAAATATGTTTGGGAAATAAAATTATTGATCTGATAATACTGACTCACCCCCCTCATTATTATTTCCAACAATTAGTATCAGAGCAAGTCCTTCAGAAGAAGCTTGATCGCTTGAAGGTAGATCTCTCAAGATGAACAATCACGAAGGCATGGGATCCATCAAACCACTAATATTCAATGGGAGCAACTTAATATATTGGAAAATAAGAACCAGAGCCTACCTACAATCGCTTGGAACCGGTGTTTGGGAAATTGTGGAAGGAGGACATCAATTTCTAGCAACAATTCCTACAGATGCTACATGTAAGAAGTTATATGAAACTAATGCCAAAGTTGTTAATACATTATTGGGAAGTCTGTTATAATTATAATTTGTCAAGGTCATGCAGCTCAAGATAGCCAAAGAAATATGGGACAAAAATATTGAGAGCTACGAAGAAGACTCTCTGGTAAAACGTGCTAAGCTTCAAACTCTTAGAATTCACTATGAAACTCTTAAAATGCATAATGATGAGAGTGTAGCCAATTACTTTTTATGAATAGATGAGATTGTTAATTGTATGAAGAATCTGGGTGAAGAAATAAAGAAAGTTACTTTAATTGAGAAAATTTTGAGATCTTTGTCTTCTAAATTTTAGTCAAAGTTGTCTGCTATAGAAGAAAAACAGGATGTTAAAGCTATCACTATGACTCAACCTCATGGAATCCTAACTACCTTTGAAATGAGAAAAGGAGGTCCATCAGATATGAGAGAAGCCACATTTAAAGCACCAACAAAGGGAAAAGAAAAAAGAAGAGAACAATGAATCAGGAAACATTTCTGAAGAAGAAGATGAGGTAAATTTTTTCAAGAAGCTTCAACTAGGTTCTGGAAGGTTCAGAGGTAAGTTACCTTTCAAATGTTTTTCTTATGGTAGAGTCAGTCATTATGCTTCCAAATGTCCTCATAAAGATAAATATGAAAAAGGGAAGGAATATGCAAAAGGCAATAGGAAACAGGTTGTGAATAGGAGTTACTATATGCATGAAGATAGTGATGGTTTATCTAATAGTGATGAAGATGAAACTGAACAAGATTATAGAATTCCCATGGTTTATGACAACGATGATTTTTTGGATGCATTAGAAGAGGAAGAATTTTAAGAAGAAATCAATAAACTCAAAATTTGTTTGGAAGAAATGAATATGATCATAGATACTTTGATACACCAATTTGCTGAAAGAGGAAAACACAATGAAAATCTAGAATGTGAAATTGTGGGTCTAAGAAAAGATCTTGAGAAGACAAAATCTCTCAATCTTAGATTTGCTAAAGGATTAGAAACTTTAAATGAAATTATCAAAGTTCAGTGTTGTCCTCTGATAAAGATAGGTCTTGGATATACTGAAGAACCATCTCAATCACAGAAGTCGTCAGCCTCCACTAGAAGCTATCTTGATGCAGTAAAGACCTATGAATAGTATGGCAGTAGTTAGCAAAGGCCTAAAACTAATTATCAGTTAAAGCATACTCAATTTACTCCAAGGATGAATATCAATAGAAATTGCAACCAACAGGTAAACAATGTCAAAAGATTCGATGGTCACAAAAACTTATTTAGTGGGCAATGTTTTTCATGTCATAACTTTGGGCACAAGGCTGCAAGCTGATATAGAAAAGATTGTTTCACAGTATGATGTCTTGTTTCAGGAACCTAAAGCTCTGCCGCCCACAAAGGGATTAGTACATGATATTATTTTGCAGCAAGATGCTCCATTGCCTAACATTGGGATGTACAGGTTATCTGCTTTAGAGAATGCTGATATCAAGAGGCAGGTGCAGGAGTTGCTCGAAAAAGGGTTCATCAAGCCTAGCACATCACCATGTGGGTCACCAATCCTCCTAGTGAGAAAGAAAGATGGCTCGTGGAGAATGTGCATTGACTACCGAGCATTGAATAAAATAACAATAAAAAATTGTTATCCCCTTCCTCGAATAGATGATCTTTTAGATCAATTAAAGGAAGCTGTTTATTTCACCAAGCTGGATTTGCACAGTGGATACCATCAGGTCAGGGTTGCAGAGCAAGATGCATGGAAGACTATTTTCAAAACAAAACAGGGATTGTATGAATGGTTGGTTATGCCTTTTGGCTTGAACAATGCCCCTGCTACTTTCATGAGATTAATGAATGACGTACTCAGATGTTTTCTTGATGATTTTGTTATTGTATATCTAGATGACATTCTGATTTTTAGTAAAACATGGGAAGAACATTTAAAGCATGTTAAGTAGACATTAGATGTTTTGAAAAGAGAAAAACTTTATTTAAACTCTCCAAATGTGAATTTGGCAAAACCTCTCTAAATTATTTGGGTCACATAGTAGGGGGAGGTGAATTGAAAATAGACCCCTCTAAAGTGGCAGTCATTATAAACTAGCCTAAACCCAAGTCTGCTACAGAAGTGAGAAGCTTCTTAGGAGCAGCACAGTATTGGAGGAAGTTCATTTCGATTTTTTCCTCAATTGCAGCTCCCTTACATGCTTTGAAAGGATTGAATAAGGTGTTTCAGTGGGGAGGCAAACAGCAGAAAGCCTTCGACACCTTGAAAGAAAAGATTAGTACAACACTTGTACTAGCACTGCCAGATCTACCAAGACTATTTGAGATCCAAACTGATGCCAGTGACTATGCCATGGGAGCAGTGTTGACACAGCACGGTAAACCCATATGTTACCATTTTGAGACTTTTAATCCTACAGTAGTTAACTATCCTACATATGATAAAGAATTGTATGCATTAGTTCAAAGTGTGAAAAAGTGGAAACATTACTTAATGGGCAAAGAAACGGTAACACATACTGATCATCAGCCACTTCAATACCTACACTCCCAAACTAAGTTGCAGCAATCAAGGCACTATAGATGGATGGGTTTTCTACAACAGTTTCATTTAGTCATCAGATATAAAAAGGGCATACCTAACAAGGTTGAGGAGATGCTATCTAGACCCATTATAAATGCATCTACCATACTAAAGCATAATTATGTGCTACATGAAAGCTACATAGAACAATATGCTCAGGATATGGATTTTAAAAATGTATAAGCAACTTTGAGTCAAGGCAAAAGAGTATAAGAATTGGACTATCATGTGAAGGACCGACTCTTATATCATTGTGGGAAACTCTGCATTCCACAAATTGAGAGAGCAAAGATAATTAGGGAAGCACACACTTCTCTAATATCAGGTCACTTTGGGGTAAGTAAAACAGTTTGCACAGCTGCAAAGGTTCTGCTATTGGCCGAGATGAGTGAGATAGTTTCTAGATTATGTAAAGGGATGTGCTATGTGTTGCTAAAAGCAAGCCCAGCAATAGAAAACTAGGCTTGTACATCCATTGCCATTCCTTCTCACCCTTGGGAAAGCATTTCTATAGATTTTGTTTGGGGGACTGCCTAAATCTAGGAAGGTCATGATTATCTATATGTTGTTGTGGATAGGTTCAACAAAATGTGTATTTTGATACCCTGTAGTAAACATATTACAACTGAACAAACTGCAAAATTGTTCTTTGAACATGTATGGGTTCATTTTGGATTACCCACTTCTATTGTATCTGATCGAGACACTTGATTTGTGGGAAAATTTTGGTCCAGTCTGTGGAGCTAATGGACACCAAATTAAAGAAAAGCACACCTTTTCATCCACAAACAGATGACTAGATAGAAGTAGTTAACAGGACGATGATCCACTTACTGAGAGGATATTGCAGCAAACATCCTAAGCTTTGGGATGAGCACTTGTGCTATGTGCAGCATGCTTACAATAGAGCCAATCACTCTTCTACACAGAGATCTCCTTTTGAGACCTATTTTGGTTTCATACCTTGGTCTCCTTTGGATTTTGTCTTTGGTAAAGATACAATGGTTGATAGACACAGTGATGTGGACATGGCAACTAGGTTCATTGAATAGATCCAGGAGATCCACTAGGCAGTACAGAAACAACTAGAAAGGAGCTAGGCCAAGTACAAGCCTAGGCATGATAAACATCAAATGGAGCATAGTTTTCAAGTTGGAGACCAAGTCTGGTTGTATATCAGCAAAGACAGGATGCAAGGCGGAGGTAAAAAGCTAAAACCTATCAAGTATGGACCCTTCAAGATACTTGAGAAGATTGGTGAGAATGATTTTCGCCTTGATCTACCAGCTTACATGCACATCTACTCAGTCGTGAATGCAGATTGCTTGAGGTTGTTTGAACCTTCAATGATTGAGGACCCTAAAGAGTAGAGTCAATTACCTTCTGTTGATGATTTGCTACCTGAATATCTAAGTGAATTATGGGAGGACACAGTGTTCGACAGGAAGGTAAGGATGACGTACAGTGGACAAGTGGAATACCTCAGGATTGGGCTTAAAGGTTCGAAGCCAAGCAGTACGAAGTGGATTGAGATTGGAAAAGTGAGACAACAGTTTCCTCACTTTGTTAATGCTTGAAGAAAACCAACTTTTGGTGGTCCAAAATCTTTTCAGTGGGAAGGCTGTGATCCGAATCAGATCCATAAATGCCTGTCAAAGGACCTTGACTGTATCGAGGCGAAACAAATTGTTGAAGAATCCAAAACAGCGTCAAAAACACCCTGAACCAGTGGCAATGGCAGCCAGCGTGGAATGACGAGGACCTCGGTCAAAGTGCGCTAACCGAGGCCCATGGAGACTGCGTGGGAGGTCAAAGTAGCCCCTGGGAGCCCGGGATCGGAACAAGAAGTGATTTTAATCATGCATCGCTGGGAAAACAGGGCCAAAATGGAGGAGCCTTAAGCCCTTAAACACATTGGGAGCCGGAGAACCGCGGGCGGAAAAACGAAAAGTGCTAAAGTACGAAGGCAAGACCCGCGCTCTTGAAATCGGCAGTTTTGATCAGGGCACCCTTGAATGGTAAGAGGTTTTGGACAAGAGCGGAGTGATTCCATACACAGATCGATGCGTGGCGGCGGAGGTGAGAGAAAACCGCCATTGATCGCGCGTTATAGGTCAAGCAGGTCAACTGGGCGGGATGTGTGAACGACGTTGGATCTGGGGGACCCAGATCAGACAGTTGAGATTGCACCCGATGGAAGGAAGTGGAATTGACAAGGAATTAAGATGTGTTCTAAAGGGATTTGGAATCCTCTTGACCACCACAGTGGAGGAAGAATGAATCCACGACATACTTGAAGAAAGAAACTGACGAGGACACGTGGCCACTCCCTGAGTGTTCATGCTGATGCCAAACAGGGAACGCCAAGCGCAGCTACAGAAGGCGAGTCGACAGAGGCGGAAGGGGAACCGAGTGGGCATGAGTTTGAATGGGTAAAAGCCATGTAAAATGAAATAGAATGCAAAGAGTGGAACAGTTGAACATTGAGATACAAAACCCAGAGAAGAGGAAGTTAAGAGAAAAGCAGGACGAGACAAAGGGCCGAGCTGTCACAGTGGCAGCATTGAGCACCAGAGCTTGATAGATTCAAGCCTCCCCATAAGAAAATCTGTTTGATCGAGCATCGTATTTGGCTCTTTCCACTGTAGACCAAAAGGTCACAGAGCTGGTAGGAAGAAGAGTTTGTGTACTCCAATGGCATGGGGGATCCAAGAACCACCCTGCCAAGCAAAAACCTGCTTTAGGAGAACTCATATTGAGTCCCTGCATTGTAATTCTCTACTAAAAGCACAATAAAACAAGGCCACCACTGAAAGCTAGACCGGAGATTTATCCCTGGAGAATAGGGTGAAATCCTTATTAAAATTTCTTGTGTCTTATGTTTTCTTGTTGTATTTCTCTATTGTCCTTCCATTTAAATGTCTGTGTATTGGCAATCTCATCGATCTGTTGCTTAAATAACACAGAACACATACCAACAAATGAGTCTGTAACACCTTTTTGTTTAATAGATCTTCAACTGATGCCACTCATAGGGTGATTATGAGATCATTCCCTATAGCAAAATTAAATGCAATCAGAATATTAATCGCCTTAGCTACCAAACATCATTGGATGATACACCAATTAGATGTGAAATATGCATTCTTAAATGGGGAATTAAAAGAAGAAGTGTATTTAATGCAACCTTAAGGATATGTTAAACACGGGGAGGAACATCTAGTCTGTAGATTGAAGAAATCATTGTATGGACTAAAACAAGCACCCACCTCATGGTATGATAAAATTGATTCATTTTTCCTACAACATAGTTATAAAAGAAGCAAGAATGACCCTAATATGCATACCTTGTTTGATTAAAAGGGGATTTTTTTTTTTTTATTATTATTATTATATGTAGATGATATTATCATTACAGGAAATGTTGATGAACTCATTAAAGAAATCAAAGAGAAGATGTCATAGGTTTTTGAGATGAAAGACTTCAGAGAGTTACACTATTGTTTGCGTTTGGAAGTTTGGAGGTATTCTAGCCAAAGTTTTCTATCTCGGGGAAAGTGTGTCAAAAGTTTAATGAAAAAATTAAGAATGGATCAATGCAAATCAGCATCGGTGCCTTTACATCAGAATACCAAAATTCAGAATAATGATGGTTCTGATGATGTCGATGCAACATTGTATAGACATGCAACATTGTATAGACATCGCGTTGGGAGTCTAATTTACTTGACTAAAACTACATCGAATTTGGCTTTTGCAGTCAGTGTATTGAAACAATTCATGTCAAATCCTCTTGAAAATCATTGGGTTGTAGTGAAAAGCGTATTAAGGTATCTTCAAGGAACCTTGGACTTTGGTATTAATATACTAATTCGTTTGATGTTAGATTGACAGGTTTCTCAGACTCAGATTGGGCTACAAATCTAGATGGTTGATGATCCATAACAGGCTCCGCATTCAGCATTGGGCTCGGGGTGATTGCATGGAGCAACAAGAAGAAGAACATTGTATCCTTATCTTAAGCAGAAGCATAGTATCAAGCAATGTGCATAGCAACATGTGAGGCATTTTGGTTGAGGAGAATTCTCCAAGATGCCAGAGAAGAACAAAAATATGCAATTGTTATCAGATGTGATAACTAGAGCTCAATCAAACTTGAAAATAATCTAATGTTTCATAAAAATACAAAGCATATTGATACACAGTTTCACTTTGTTAGGGAGAGGGTTCAGTCAAAGGAAAGCCATATTGAATACTATAATACTTATGACAATGATGCAGATATTTTTACTAAGCCTCTTGGAAGACTTAGATTTGAGTTATTTAGGGAGAGATGTTAGAAGTGCTAGTGAATCCTTTCTCCATTAAGGGGGAGTGTTAAAGTTAATGGATAAATGTATTATAGGAGAGAGTCAGTTCATTAGTTACATGTGAGACTTAGATTAGGAATGTGTTCCTATTTTCTAGGTGGTTGTTCTAACCTCCCTATTTTTTGTAAACTATATATTCTTGATTGTTAATGAGAAGGGTGTATACAATTATGCCAGAGGTAGTCTCAAGGTGAAGACCTCACCTGAGAGCTGCTCAGTTTATTGAATATATTATTTGTCTTTAGATTTTAGCAATTTTCCCTTGCGTATAACACCATAGTAATAACAATTATCCCTGTGTGAAACATGTTTGACACCATAATAATAATAATAAAGATGGTAAGATTCAATTTATTTTTACATATATAATTATTTATATAACAACAAGTATCGTTCCTTTTTCCAATAGATCCAATATAGATATAAAATATTAAAACCAGAAGTAAATAAATATAAATATTGACATGCATCTGGCCTCTGATATTTACAACAAAAGCTCCACCAACGAGTTCCACTATAACCCACGTTTTACCGGTCGTTTGTGGCTTGAACTCCTTCGACTTTGTCTTGTAGTAAAATGGTAACAGTTTCAGGATTGGTATCTCTTGCACCCTAGCGTTAAATTGGGGCGGGGGTAACTGGCTCGGTAATTCAAGAGCACCATCCGCCAACCTCCTCCACAGGATTTGACAATATCATCTTCTTTAACTCGTAGTAATTATGATTGATGATTCGAACTCCAGCGTCGTATTGTTGTAGTTTTGTAAAGCTTGTTTGAAAAACAATGGCAATTCGAGTGTCAAATAGATAAAATATATAATCATGTAACAGTCGAGCACTGTAACACTTCTTGCATGAAATTTAGTATTACATTACTTGTTTAAGGCTATAGCAAATGATATTCATGGAAGAATAATGACATATTGATTTTATTTAAGTAGGGAATAATATTATTTTTATCATTATGAAAATCTCATAATTCAAGAGGGGAGACTGGAAACGAATTTGAACCTCCAGGGACTCCGGAACAATTAGAGATAGTTATACCTTTCTTTCCTTGAGATAAAAAGGGATCCCAATGGAAAGAAAGGGGTCCAATATTTCGTTTGAGGAAAAGAATTATCCTGAGCTAGACTTCAGCCAGTTGATAACCTTGTTACACACAAGAATCTGTGGCTTAGAAGTCTAGATTGTAGTCCCGATCTCTTTTGCCTGATTCAAAGACAAAAATATTTTTATCTGTCGTCCTTCAAAGGAGCTCAAGGGAGAGGAGGATCTCATTGCCCTTCTCATGGTTGGGTGGAGAAGGTCTCACCCTTATTCAATTCGTGGATTTAGCGCAAAGAGATAAGTATTCTTTAATTGTTTTAATTTAAATTCTGAATTCAAGAATAGGTAACTACCTTCACTATTTGTGGTGTGGTCTATGTACATAAGTATTCTTGAATTGCTTTAATCTAAATTATGAATTCATGAATGGGTAACTACCTTCACTGTTTGTGGCGTGGTCTGTGTACACAAATATTTACATGCATCCTTCTAGAGATAAAATAACTTTACAAGTAGTACTAATGTAAAAACGCATCAAACTTAAAAGATATAGTTGACACAATAGGTTCAGTAGTTTGTTCCTCGTAGCTTATATGAAATTCCTTGATGCTTTATTATCTGAGTAATAAACTATTATTTTGAGGAAAATTCTATGTGGTAACATTTAAGGGGTTGTACCCAAATAAGGAAACTGTAATGTGAACATGCTTGTGTAAGAATAAAAGAAAAATATAATTTTAGTTATTTGCAAGAAAAACAGAGTAATAATAGCCCTGGAACCCTTCATGTATTTTGTTTATAAATAAAAGTTATGGTGACGGGATGAAGAGGTTAGGACAAACGTGTTGGTTAACAACTACCGAGTCCAATCCTCTCGAATCTTGATGTGAATGGACTAAACTGAAACAAATTTCCTTAAGGTTAAAACAAAGAATAAACAAAGACAGAATAAAGAAACAAATTGACTTTAGTGCTTGAGGAAAATTTCGATTATTCAACATATGAAATCAGACTAATTGTGTTCCTAACCATTATCTGAGGCAATAAAAAAGCATGTTACCATAAACCGATAACTTATTAGCATACACACTTATTGCCCGAAATAAAATGGAACATCAAATCATTGGTACAGTTAAAGTGAACCAAGAAAAGAACCAATAAAATAAATAGGAAGTAAACTCCTTCCAACCAGTTCGATAAAATTTAATGAGAACGTTTAACCAAAAAACTTAATAAAAAATTTGTCAACTATACTCTGACATAAACAACTCCTAAACCTCTCAGGAGTCTGGAAAATATCAGTCCTTAGACAGATTTGGAAAGAAACTTTATTATACGATTAAAAATAACAGTATACACTATTAGTGTAGATGGGTTTTGGAAAATTAAAGTGAACCCACCATTGTATTAGAAAAAGAAATATTGTGTTCAGGGAAACTATATCCGCAAGGAGAAATCCTTGAAACATTTCAAGGTAACCCGTACAGAAATGAACATGAAACAGTGGGATGGGTATCCATACTCTTTAAAGGAAGAAATTAATATCGGAATTTGACTATGGAGTTGCAATTAACCTGGTAGTTGAGGGGTCAAAATCCCTGAGCTTTCTGGATGTTCGAACCCG
>APFE031539091.1:0-14554 GCA_000404065.3 Pinus taeda
CCAACCATATCATCATCACATGAGTCTCTCCATCATAGCTCCTCCACCAAAGTGTCCACCAAGACTTTCTCTTGGTCTCGGCCATGAGAAGTCCACCCAAGCAACTAAAGTGTGTGCCCTTCAATCTGTCCATGAGTCATGCCGGGCACTTAGACATGTGGCTAAAGCATGACCCATTCCTCCACAATGATCATCAAGTTCCACCTTTGTCACGAGCCTTTGTACCTTCTACCATAAGGTCACAAACAACCCCAACAAGTCCTGCAACAATCAACAATCCTTGCTTTTCCATACAAGGCCTCATCATAGACATCCATGGTAAGATGTTCCCTAGCATCGGTAAATGGGCTTTGCCCTTCCCTGCATACGGTCCATCTACCAAATTCTCAAATGAAACAAATGTATCAATAGTACTTACATCATCAACATCAGCATCATGATCATGAGGTTCCTCCATGAGAGTACCCTCATCCATACATGTCTGTAAACTGCACGATCGTGGTTCAACTTGATCAATCTCAAGCTCATCCTCCATCATGATCATGTCTGCAACATCTTCAACTATCATCCTGACTTCCTCTTTCTTATCATCACATTCTACAGCTTTCTCCTTATGAGTCAAAGCTATGGAATGCTTTTCGTCAAGAGTTAGCCATTCTCTCTTCTTTCGAATCAATTCCTACCTTATCTCTAATTCCTTGAGCTCTGCTTCAAACAAGTCCACTTCCTTTGCAAGTCGATAGGCTTCGTCCCTATCCCCGTCATAAATTCCTTTCTTGATCAAGGCACGAAGAGCATCCTTTGCTTTGAACAAGCTCTTGCCCCATTATGCAAACCTTTGTTCAACCTCCCTTGATTCTTCATGTAGACTCCCTTCAAATTCCTTGAAGGTTGCAAAACCCAATTACTGCAAGATAGACATCCCTCTTGACTCTTCACCATTACAAGCAACCTGCTCAAACCAGCTCCAACCGAGCTTTGTTACCAATTTTCACACCCCCAAGCCTACGGTGGTCTTTCAACCATGCCGGCGAGGTGCAGCACCACCAAACACTTTCTTTTTAACAATACTCGTGCACATGGACTACGCCTAAATTCACTTTCTCCTACTTAGTTTGTGATTCTCAACCAGGTATTATGCAATTATCCTTTATACTAATGAAGCCCATACTCATTCATTATCCATAGCAATTATAACAAGAACATCAACAATTGCAACAAGTATAAAGGGGAGGGGAAACTCCCTGTAATGTGAGTGTGCCCAACAATATATTAAGAATATCAGTTTACAATAAACAAGTGTGTCTTGTCGAACCAATTCTCAAACTTAACCAAATATTACAAAGAGAGGCAAACCTGCCTTTTATAACAATCCTGTGCACCTCTTGCACGAAGGCAGTGCTCACCCAAGCCACCTAACATCCTTGCCAAGTCCTACACAAAATCTGCACCTTAGAATCCACTCGGGCACACCTTGCCCAACCTCCGACTTAATTCCAAGACTACAACCAAGCGTACAATCTACTTAAGAGCAGAGTGCATGAGATATGTGCATCTCTCTCCTTTATTGCGCACTTCTCTCTTGAATCCTTGCGAAGATGAGTCAGTAGATTCGTTGATGATAAATGAGCTCCAACGTATGTGTATATATATGCAAGTTAGTGTGGAACTACTTGTGGGCGGTGGCACTCCAGCTGACCCCCAAACATAGGCTAACACACCCCTTACAACCTTCATTCAAGTCGGCCTTGCCACCGCAAGCCAACCTCCAAGCGTGGGTATAAACCTCGCACTTCATTTCATCATGTTTATCTTTCGTCGCATGTCGTTCAGCGTTACGTCGCATTTCGTGCGATGCTGCCCGGCGCTCCACCCACGTGCGGTCATGCACGCCCGCCTGCCTTGCGCGCGCACGAGTGCCCGGCGCCTGCCTGTCACACAAACTATAAGGCGTTACAGGTCAGGTCTTCCATTAGACGAGGTTTACCTAACTTATATTTAACTTTTGTATTCCAGCTGCACAAGCTCATTACTTCTGTGTTGTTTTAGGATTTCATTCCTTTCTTTGAGACAGTACTTTGTGAGTTTATGAGGTTATAAGAATGATACCCCATATCCAATTATTTATGTGTGTTATCTTTAGGAATATTTAGAGCAAAACAATGACATAAGTGGTTTATAGTATAAGTTGATTTATGCCACTTCTGGATTATCTTCTAGGAAATTTCGGTTTCTTTTTCTTTTATGTTAGGGTATAGATTCTCATAGAGCTTATGCTTCCTTTCAAGTTCCATGTTTTTTACAGTTGTATATATTGTGTGGAAAAACTATTGTAGCTTGTATGGGAGTTGGATAAATTAATTTTATTATTTTATTATGGTTCATGTTCACTTTTACTCTATCATAGATTAAATTTAGCGGATGAAACTTTGTTTGAATTCTCTGAGATGTATAAACTTATATATATGCTATGTATTAATCATTTATGATATGTTTTTCTTAAATTATGGTTTAGATGGAGAAATCCTCTATTACTCTCTCGAAGTCTCTATATTATTTGGATGATGATAAGAAAATTCTTAATTCCTTTTTGTTTATGGTTAAGACCCATTGATTAATTCATCCCTTCGTAGGGTTCACAGACTTTCTACTGATGTTTGTAACCAAGCTTGACCTTTGACTAACCCCAAGTCGAGTTAAACGAGAAGGTTCTTTTATTTCTTCTGTATTTAATACTGTGTCACACAACTTGTAAAATCTCATTTCAAGTCTACTTAAATTTCTTTAACCCATTTCAATGAAGAGGGAATAAACTCATATTGTTACAACTTTGTAAGGTGACTTCTATATTTATATATTTTTTATTCTAATTTACATACATAGTTTTCTATTATTATTTTCCTAAAAAGCCTTACCCTTGTTACATTTTTGGAACCTGGGAACTAATCCAGGGCTATAAATTTGATTGACATGGCAAGGAACTCTGATATCCCCTATGATATAAATATTTATTACTATGTTTGAACAAAAGGAAGTACTATTGTGTTTATATAGCTAATTATTTTTTATTAAAATTAGGTAGAAAGTAAAATGCTAGAATGATGGCAGCGATTATTTTTTATTAAAATTACATAGAAAGTAAAATGCCAAAATGATTGGCAGTAATTATTTTGATTAAAGTTACATGGAAATTGAAATGTAAAATAAAGGCACTTTGACATATGATAGGTAGTTAGGAAAGGTAGTTACCTAACCCTAAATACTTTTTGGGAAATTTATTCTCAAATAAGGGATTGAGAGGAAAGAGTTATTTGAGATCAGAAAAGAGGAAAAATAATGAGAAAAAAGAAAGAATTGTGTTGTAAAGATAGATAGGTGGAAGGAGCTAAGTCTGGTTGGGATCAAATAGTTGCTCGCGGGAAACTCAAGCTAAAGGAATTGTATGTCCTTTATAAACAAAAAAATTATGTAGTAATTTCTGTTAATGATTAAGGGTTAGCCATTGAAAAAAGCAAAATCAAGAACCTGTAATTCCTATGTACAAGGAAAGATACAATATGCATACATGTTATAAAACTAGTACAAGATATTACTTCCGTTATAATGCAAAGAATCACAAATTCAATGGGCAAGTAAGGAATTCGTGAATGGGCAAGACCGTATGAGTAAAATACAAATCGAAAACAAATTTCTGAACTCGAAAGAATCAAAGGAATAATCAACCTTAACCTTAACTCGCAATTGCATGTAGAGTCGAAACAAGGAATAAAAATATACATATTGCATTAGAAGGAAAATCCTCAGGGGTTCATCTTTCGTGGAACATCAAGTCAAAATGCTAAACTCATTTGAAAGTTGGAATAGTCCCTAAATCTTGACCAAGTCTAGTTTCAAATTAAATATACAAAACATTGAAGCCATTCTTCAGAGTTATAAACCGTTTAAAACACAGTGAAGCATAAACATATGGACAAGTTCTTCAAAACACGAAGTTCCGCAATCAAAGGACCGTCAGTAGAGCTAAGCCATCTTCACATACTTCATGGTGTATCTAATCTACCAGACATAGATTTACCACAGGTTCTCAAGGTCGCATGAAACCTAAAGCTTGAAATCATAAATAAAAAATTACAGTAGTTTAAGAAGTCGACAACAACATACAAAGACTGTTCGATAACTAGTAACCCCCTCGACACATGAATTATAGCTCAGTTTACCCATGACCGGGTAAAACATAACTCTTTAAACAGATGGAAAAACTCTTGATATTGATCCCATTACCCATAGCATACCTGCTAAATTCATGCCCGAAGACTGTAGGGTCCGGAAGGCAGAGCTCTAGCATCCCGGCAGTTGCAAACCTTACCAAATCTCGTGAAAAACTTTGGCAATTCTCAGTTAAACCTGTCACCCATGATTTATTCAAAAGACAAAAACGTTGCCTCCACATGAGTCGAAGGCCATCCTCAATAACCTAAAGGAAACACTGCCTCATGGGGCAGCCTACAAACGCAAATACACTAGTAAGTATTCCATTGTAAATAATACCAGGTATGAGGAAAACTCGGTGAGGTGGAAAGCAAAGGCAACGTGGAAGCTCTTACCTGAGGTGCAATTCAACAGTGGACTGACACCATGACCTCTACAATGAAGAAAAAAGACTGTACATCCAACGGACTTGTAGGTTGTACGGTTTATTGTCTCGGCCACATCGCATGATTGATCTACTGGGCATTTAAACATATATCAATAGAATTAATGAAACCTTACAACATGGCGTAGGACCCCAAATTATTGGATATTCCAATATTCCTTCTAATTATAGAATTATGTATGAAATTGGACAATTACATTTTATGGTTTGATTCTTTTACAATGATGTTAACGATGATTTAATATGCCATGGAACTATGTTCTCTTAAAAATATTTTATATATATATGGGTTTGTGACAGGAACAAAGCACGGTTCCATACTGAAACAAAATCATAGGTTAACTGGAATATTTGAAGGCCCACAAACAGATGTTCAGACTAATACTTTTGCACACACATTAGCCATTTCCTTCTAGTTTCAATACAGAGGTTTCTCACATCATGAATAGTTTGACATGAAATAATTTGATATAATTATTCCATCATAAATTTCCACTATTCAAGAAGAAAATAGGTCCAACAATACTTATCTACTATATTCAAGACATGAAATAATTTGATATAATTATTCCATCATAAATTTCCACTATTCAAGAAGAAAATAGGTCCAACAATACTTATCTACTATTCTTCCTTTACATTCTTGTTGAACGACCAAGTCACAAGGAAAAGGATGCTCCTCGTTTGAGAGAGTTCAAGTTTGAGAGAGGTAAAGAGTAGTTTGGGTAGCTAAATGCCTCACCGATTACTATCTCCAACCAATTGAAATGTGAGTTTCATCAACATGGCTTCTTAAGTTATTTTTTGTGTTTAGTTGCACATATTATATAAATTTAACAAATTAGAAAACATTTATAAATATGTATACATATCTCACTTTCTAAATCCCATAACCAAAAGTTACCAACATTAGTTAGATATTTACAAGTTTTTACTAATGTATTATAATTCTTATTTTTTAAAGTCTTTTTAATTCTTATTTTTTCATTTTATTTTAATGTAATTATTTCACCCTTCCATCATCCTTTAATTTGTATCATTATTTTAAGTTTATTTATTCTTTCCTGTTTTTCGTTTTTTCTTTTTGGTGAAGTACCCAATTCTTCTAATTTACCCTTATTTATGTTTACTTTCATTAATCTATATTTACTTAATTTTATTCAAAATTTTCATAAAATTAATATAGATCCATGTTAACTGTATATCTATTAAATGTTAAGAATAATTAGATTTCTTAAGATGATTTTCTTTTTTACACCTCTTTCATCTAAAGCAACACATCCATACAACTTTTTAACCATAATGTTTTTGTTTTCATTTTTTGATATAATATATACATAATATTGAAATATTTATTAAAACATTTCATTTATGACCCACATTTTTACATTAAAATGTATTTTTCTTTTAGTCATCTCCATCATATTGGGATATAGAAATCATATATCCATTGTAGTTAAGATGAACCAACTTGACTTCTAATGTTCAGAACTCAGTGCATACTACACCCCCTCTAAATTTGAACATGTGCCATTTTACTAAAAAACACATATTCTTAATCTTAATCATTATTACAAGTATTAAGTTTTATAAGTTCTAAGATATGATAATTATTTTAATTTATATGATACAATGGATATATTTATATTTTGTGTATTCCACATCTTTATATATAGACAATTTCTTACTTCTAATTTTATTAAAAACTTCATAATACATATACATATAGCTATTACGTTTTTATATTGTGATTAATTATTTTTCCAAATATTGTGGTTAAATATAAATTGTCATTATTTAAATTTCTTGTAATGTAATATGAATAGTATTATTTCTTGTTAGATTTCAGACTTTTGTGATCTATAATGTAGATAGGTGTCTTTTGGATTAATCATATAGTCAAGATTTGGTCAAAGTTTCAAACGAGTTAAGGTGAAGAACCAATCGATCTTAAGGAATGAATAGTGTGGATGCTTCGATCTTAAGGAATGAATAGTGTGGATGCATCATTGTCGAGACTTAGCCATTGAAAAACTAGCTGTTAAAATAGTTAATTAGGTAAGTAGAATATTATGAAATTACTCAGATAAGTACACTATTATTAGTTATTAAAGGTGGTTCGTCATTTATTGAAATAATAAAAATATATTTTTTGTGAAAACTAGCCGTTACAAAAATAAATTATAAATATTAATGTAAAAATAATTAAAATATTAATGGTTTATTGTTAATTCAATTATATATATATGCTATATAAAACTAGCTTTTTATTAATTTTTGAGCTAACCAAGGTTCACAGAACTATAAAAACAAAGTATAAATCTATTTGTTTAGGATGTTTAGTTCGGCCTATATATATAATATAATATAATTTTATAAATAAATTAATAGAAATAATTAAAATACGATAAATAAATAAAAATAAGTAAATATGTTAATAAGAAGCAAAAAGTTCCCCGACTGCGGGTGATTAAATGGGTTATTAATGCGGGGCAGCCTCCCCACTGGGAAAGTGGCAGCCCAAATCCACCAGATGTAGAGGCAATCTACGGGCCTGCCAACCCCGTCCTGATATTATCAATGCAGCACTTAATACGGGCCTACAACTTGCCGTTAGCTGCTCTATTTCTGTCATTCGATTTGCCTCTCCGGTTCTCTGTGTGCAGTCGGCCTGCGTTGGAATGTTCAGCATCTGGAATGTCGATCCATGGGTCTTTAAGAGCTAGCCTTCACTAGGTAGGCAGCCTCTGAGGTCTGTACATTGTTTCATTTGGTTGTGGATGATTTTCTCCTGCGCGTTAACGCTGACGATTGAGCCTTGGCAGCAGTTGATAAGGTTCAGACCTCAGCCCTCTGCTCAGAAGGCCTTGGTCTCTACCTTGGAGTGCCCGGGCTCTCTAGTCTACTAGCTACAATTTGCTCTATTCTCTATTTGCATTGCACCCCTCGGTGCTCAGGCTAATTCCACGGTTCAGTTCTCGGTGGTAAGTTTCGCCCCGCCCCTCTGCGTTTTTTCAAAGGTTTATTCACCGCCTTTCGTGCTTCTGTGCATTATTCCGCCTCTAGACAAGGTCAATTGGTTCTTTGTGAACTGTGGCAAGGGGCAAACTAGTTTTTTGTGTAGCCTTTTTTGCAGGGTCGCTCCAGAATGTTGTATGAATGGCTCCGCCTCAGCAGTCGCAGGGGTGGGCCTAGGGGAGGCGCAAGAGGAAGAGTTTCACCTCAGCGCTCCTCACCCTCATTAGGTTCCCCCTCTGAAGAAGTCAGCTCCCATGGGGCTAGGTGGGGTCGAGGCAGAGGAAGAGGTCGAGGGCGGGCAGTTGCGTGCTCGCACAGCTCTCACCCCTCAACCCACTTTCGGTTCCCATGCTCCTTGGATAATGCCACTTATTTTGTATCGGTGCGGATTGAGAAGTGTGAACACGCAGCCTCTACAGAGGTCCCTGTGGAGCCACGACCACCTTCTCCTATTCAATGTCCAAGATTGCAGCCTGCGGAAGCCTTGGGTGCGGTGGCGGGACCAAGCGAGCCAGCAAAGGATGATGCTCCTTACACAGATTCGAGTGCGTCCGATCAGTATGGTTGCAGAATTGTGGAGGAGAAACCATCCACCTTCGTGGATGCTTGAGCTCATCTCCTTTCTATTTTGGAGGTCGCTTCTGCGGTTTCAGGTCGTGTGCTCGGTTGCCATAGTGCGCAGTGTTTGTTGTGGGACAGTCTTGTTCATTTCAGGTCGGTTCAAGTCAAAGTCAGTCTATATATGTATCTATGTCTGTTGGTATATCAATGTCTGTATGTATCTCCTCGCAAAGGCCGGGATAGGGAGTTTTGGCATGTGTCTAGCAGTCTGGCTTTCAATGGGTTCCGGTATGTGTTCAATTGACAGTCTTACAGTCTTTCAGTCTCTCAGTTTTTCAGTCATGGTCAGTGTTATGGTAGCTTCTTTTTCCAGTGTTAATGTCAAGTTGTAACCATCTCAGCATGGCGGATGAAAGCTTTTTGTAACCCTTTTTGTATAATAATAGAAATAGCATAAATTACACAAAAAAAAATTTAAGAAACAAAAGGTTATATACATAGATTACATATATTAATGGATCTAATAATCATGGTGCCTAAAAATAAAGTTAGGGAGAGACCCCAAAAGCATAAAGGGATAAGGTCGATATATAAAATAGATATACAAAATGAACAAAAGGAATCACAAATGAAGAAAACAATAAAACACATAAATTAAAATTAAAAATAAGAAAAACAAATAATAATGAGAAAAAAAAAGCGAGACGAGAGAGGAATCACGAAGTGACAGCTGGAATTCAACTCTTAGTTAATTTCTAACCTTCATCGCTATTAATATTTTTGGCATGCTTTTCAACCTCAATCACTTCCCTAAGCTTCCTATGGTGGAAATTATCCACCGTGACAATGGATTTGGAATCTTCAATCGAGATGTGGTGCTTTCTTTTTCGTGCATGCTTGGCTTTGGAATCTTCAATAAAGATGTGGTGCTTTGTTTTTCCTAGATGCTTGGCTAGGGATGATGAGAGGGATCCACTATGTGTAATATTTGTAGCATGCTCAAGGATTCTCTATTTAATAGACCTACCTGTTTCCCCAATATAGGGAATTCTACAAGAGCAAGGAACAAGGTACACACCCTTAGTGTCCTTAGGGTCAATAGGGTCTTTTACCATCCGAGAGGATTTCTAATGGTTTGGAGAGGCCTAAACGCGGAAGCGACATTAATATTTATAAGGATATGTGCAATTCTATCCTTTGTTCCTTGGATATATTGGAGATAACCTTAGATACAGGATCTACAAGAGCATGTTTACCTCTTGGCACTTTGCATGCCTTGTGAAATGCCTTCAGTCTCTAAGATCTTCTATACCCATTCTTCCTAAAAACCTCATGAAGATAAGATTTGTCTTGGTCTAGGGAGCTATCATCAGAGATTCTTTGGGCCTGGGTCACAAGAGTGCCAAGAACACTGAATTTTTTAGCACGAAAGTGATGAGAGTGCCAAGAACACTGAATTTTTTAGCACGAAAGTGATGAGAGCTCGCAAGGAAATATTGATCCGTGAGAGTTTTCTTTCGAAACACTTGGTGACAAATAGAACCATCATGCATTCTAGAAAGGAGAATGTCAAGGAAGGGTAGGGGACCATTCTCTTCCACTTCTATGGTGAACTTGATAGAATCAGATTGAGAATTAAGGTGGTTTAGAAACACATCCAATTTCCAGTAACCATGAAGTGAGATGACACAAGTATCATCAATGTACCTCTTCCACTTTTGAAAGGAAACTGAGTTGTCCAATTTTTAAAAAACTGAGTTGTGACTAAATCCTGTGGCCAAGGAGCCTCAGCTGATGTGTATCAACATATACAGGTATACCATCTGGCTCTGTGTAGATCATACGCTCACTCACTGAAATGTCTCTGACCGAACACACTTTGACCGACTCTCTCTGAGTAATTCACATTAATAGGTGATCCACCCATTTTCTTCACAACAGCATCAGGTTCAACATGTGAGAGAAAGTTAGGAATATGCACACTGCAAACAACAGTTGAACAACATAGGGGCCGTGGTGATTACTAAAGCACAACGCAGGCATGTTTTTTATATGTAATCCTTCACAAAGCTACCTCCCCCCAAATTTGATGATTCTATCCCCCTTCTGTAATTTCATTCGAGTTACAATGAATTTATATGCAGACAAAAGTTTGAAGGAGAACCATCTGAAGCTGTTTATGAGAGTTACATGATTTGTTTGTCCATTTCAATCCCTCGTAGCTCAGAATTCGGAACGGCCATCACGCGTGTTACTAGCAAAATCCATCCATGATAATCTAGTGTGCTGCTCCCTTTAAGCTAAGATATATATGTCAAGTTTGTTAGTAACAAAATTCATGCTCGATCCTTGTAACAGATTCACTTATGATAATCTAGCGGGCTGCTCCAGACGAGCTTTCCTTTATATTCCAAGATTCTGACGAGAATTACGGTTGTTTTCACCACCTTTACATACTTATCCAACCTGTATTGAAACTTGGTGTGGATATTTGATTGGAATATTTTTTTGTTAATGCGTGTTTAGTTTAGAGCAGGATTCTATATTTTAATTTAATTATAAATAAATTAAATTGATATCTATTATTGTATTTTTTAATAAAATATTTTGGAATATTTTGAGTAGTATTTATGTATATGTTAAACATTAAAATTTATTTTCAAAGCGGTTACGGTAATTTTTTTTAATGAAATGTGATTAAATTCATATCCAAGTTGTCATAATTCTCTCCTAACAGCAACAAACCCCATATGTTATTGGCATTCATTCCTATGTACAGAGAGCACAAAGGCCATTTTAGAGATTTCATAGACTTCTCTACCGATTGTAATTTCAATGAGAAGGAAACGGAAACCGTGAAGGATTGTGGGTTCCGAGCATCATCCATCTAAGTTTTGATGTTATTTTGTCATTTGCGACCGTAGTCTCTCATGACCACTTTTTTAGATCCATATCGAATGTTCTCCAACAAAAAAAATAGGCATGTGCGAGTTTCAATAACATGTTCCCTGGATTGGACTCGTTTGAAATACGTTTTGAAGGGCCATATTATTACATTTACGAAAAAAAAGAATTTCAATGTTTTGGAACAATGTTTTTAAAAGGCATGGCAGTTCAGATTTTTTAAAAGGAAAATCTTTTTAAAATTTGGATGATGAGGGTAGAACATAATTTTTTTTTTCCAAGTCAATTGGTAAGAAAATCATTTTTTTGGAATTCGAAGTAAATAAAACTTAATTATTTACCAGAAATATTTTGAAACCTATTGGATTATTTGGATAAGAGACCATTTTGACATTATATTATGGGAATGTTATTTTATTGGAGAAATAAGTTTATTTCCTTGGGAGAAATGTGTAAAAGTGAAAAACAAATTGTGGCCACTGTTGATATTTTTTATCAGAGATCCTCAGAGTTGACAAAGAGTCACAACAAGACTCAGAGAGGTACGCAACACTGCCAGCTCACCACCTCACCTCATTGACGTGGTGGTTCAGGTTTGCTTAGGTTTACGTTCAATGGATGAGATGCATCTGTATGCAAATCAATGGTGGGAGTGAGTGTGGTAAATCAATGGTGGGAGTGACTGTGGTATGCAAATCAATGGTGGGAGTGAGTGTGGTAAACCTAATTGGCTTTTTGGCTCACCCTACCTTTCCATCGACCGCTGCTCATGGGGAAGGCTTGCAGAGCCTTGTGGCCTGGTTTCTGGTAAAATTTCGCCATTTTCCCAAAACAGTGTTGGTTTCTAATTATGGCACTACCCTACTTCATTTCCCTCTGGTTTCTGTCTCTCCTTGTTGTGCCATTTGCACTGGAAAGTTGTCTTTGCCTAGGTTGTGTTCCAGTCGAGATCTCCACAATTTTAAACATTCATTTCTCACAAAGATATTCATTGGTTCCATTTTTCTTCTCGGAGGCATGGGTTTGGTCATGGCAGCTGCTTCAGGTAAAAGGGTTTCTTTATTGCATATTTTCTTGTAAATTCATATGATCAATTTCTATTTCGGCTTATTATTTTCTATTTTCTCGACATGTACAGTTGTAGACCCAACCATGGCTATCGTTCTACTAGTTTTTTGATTACTGACACCCTCCTTATGGCCATCTTACATGGTTTTCAATTTGGAACAGGAGTTTGTCTCATGGTGTCTACACCTAAAGCGTTTTTTCGGTTCCTTCCCCTAAATGCCGAAGTTAACTTCTTTCTCTATGGTGCAAGGGTTCACACTAACCCTCATTTTTTTTCCTTTGCTAGGTTTGTGTTCGTCACTAGCCCCAGCACCACTTCCTTATCTGTACAGGTACAATATTCACATGATTTAAGTAGTGGCTTGACAGAATTGGAAGTCCTCTGCATACTGCGTTTTTCATTGCAATTTTGCATCTAGCTGGTGGTTTGTAGCCAAACGTTATGCTAAAGGCATTGTAATTTTTGTTAACTTATTCCCTACTCTGTAATTGACTAATTATACTTGATGGTTGCTTTTAAGGACATCTACAGGCCCTTCTTGGGTGCTATTTGTAGTTTATGAATGGTTTTGTACACCGTGTCTTTTTTGTCATTTTACCAAACATAACTTTGCCATACTTATTCACATTCTGTTGTTGGGTTTCTGTCTTTGGGTTCCATTGACAGTGGCACTTATGTTATCTTAAAGACTTTAATATAAATTATCGGTTGCTTGTGACCATGTAGGAATATATTTCTTTTTGAATTTTCTCTTAAGGAAAAGAGATTCTAATAATGTTATCGAACCAACTAGAATTCTTAGTATTGTGCAAAGCTAGAAATTTTCTATGTACTTGTTTGAACTCTATGAATGGATAGGTAATTGTTTGGTTATGCTATACTATAGTTTCATATACCTGTTCTGTCTCTTTCCAATGTCTATTCTAAAAGTGAAAGGGAAAATAGATGGAACTATTGAGTGTTCTTCAAATTCTTATAGCTAACCACTTATAGCCATGGTGATACCATTTCCTTGAGATCGTACTCTCTTTCACCACTAAGGCCAACCCGTGGTCCTTATAAGTGGCCATGGATACAAAAATTCACACCCTTCACAACTTGAGAACTCACATATTGTTTACTATGCCTGCATCTCTTCCAATTGTTTTATCTGTGATTAGCTTTAAAATAAATAATTCCTAGCTATAAACTAGTGCATAAATTTTTTCCTATTATTGTTCAGAAATTGATATACAAAATCTTATACATAGGTACCATTATGCTTTTTGTTATGTGTATCAATCTTAATTTACTAAGAATGTTGTAAAAGATGTATATATCAGTGCTATGTGTGGTAGATCTACTTAATTTAGTTTTTTATTGTTGAGCTCTTAGAATTTAATCTACAATAGTTATGATCTGGAAATCCATACCATTTACTCCACATAAAAGATTACTATTCTACTATCTCTAATGATTTTTTGAAAAAAAAAAAAAAAAGCAAACAAACCTTATCTATTGTCATACCACCATATTCTAATGTTTTTTGGTTTTTCTTCCTTCATTTATTACCAAACAGATTATAATTACTCATTATATTACTTCATCCTATGTTGCATGCCATCTTCGAAGTAGAAAATTGTTTTCCTCCCAACAATGGAAATATTTTTCCCATTTCACCCTAGAGTAGATATTTCCTTTGTCAAGATATCAACAATCTATTGATTCTTGCAACAGGCACTTTATGCCTTTTCCATGTGGGATTTTTCTACAAGCTACATCCCACCACTACTACATAAAGGGGTTTTAAGACAATTGTCTTAAATATTGTATTCAAGCCTCTGTCTCAAAAATTATTGTCCTAAATATTATTGTCTTGAAGATTATTGTCTTAAAAAACTGTCCGTATAAAAACAATATATAACACAAGCATTATTGTCTCTTATGAGACAATTTCACTTTTGTCTCTTTAGAGACAACAATCTTATTAGAGACAATATGTCTTTAATACTAGCTTTGTAACAATAAAATTTTTACTTAAAGATAACTTTTGGTCTCTCTAGAGACAATATAAAACAATGAATCCACAAATATCTGACCATTGAAATAAATCGATATAAAAAACATTTAATTAAAAATAAATGACAAAACCCTTGATTAATTCATGTTACCATAATTGAACAACCATCCTACTTGTAAGGAAAATTACATTTATAGCCATTGATTAAAAAAAAGATGTGACGCATGATCTATAATATTTATAAATACTATAATCATGAAGACAATATTTTTAACTTACTAAAACTATTAATTGCCCCAAAAGCTCCAAAGAGAGGGAGATTGTATCTCTAGCAAAAAATTTCAAAATG